>WWET01000368.1:689265-702980 GCA_011038615.1 Limnodynastes dumerilii
TATATATATATATATAGATTACAAATCTATTTGGCTGTTGGCAGTAAAAGCAGTTACTACACAGCATTATCTGAGTTGTAGAGCCAAACATCACTGTCCCAAACCATTTCTGTTCCATATTTGATTGACATGTTAAGCTTCAACGTGTAATCATGTTTTAAGATTCTTCTTTAAATGAATAATATATATATATATATATGTTGCCTACTTATCTACATGTACACAGATTGGAACCAGATTCCTGTAAGAAATGTATTTACAGGACATATGTCCGGAGGTGAGCACAAGCCAGCAAAGAACTGATGCTGATCGGAGCAGCTTTATGTGTTCTGAGGGGCATGATGAGGGAAGGAAGGGAGGAGGGACATAGTCAATGTGCTGTTAGGGTGGGCTCATGTCTACGTCCAGGGAACTGACCTTCCTTGGCCAATGACTTAACCTTGTGTTAGGACATGACACTTTAAACACATTACAAAGTGCTAAAAAAATTGCTGCTGTTGTATTGTGCAGGTGCTAATTCATCTCTACATAAAGTAAGAAAAAAAAAATGGATGTTTTTTTTAAATTTATTTTTCTTTATTTAGCAGTCAAGGTAAAGTAATACAATGGCAGATTATAAAGGTACAGAATATAATCATTAACATTTGTCACGTTTCAGGATAGTGCGAGTATCATATTAGAGCATAAGTTTTCAGTTCCAGGATTAAGCAGCCTTCATAAGCCTGGTAAACCACACATTTCCCGGTCCTATGAAATATTGTTCACTATCTATCAGTCCTTAATTGATTCATACTCGATTATAGCAAGTGATTAGGATAACATCAAGCATTCAATCCTGCCGCACGGGTGTAAACAACAGTTGTCACACGTTCATTCCAAAAGGTCCCATTTTCGGTGGGTTATGAAATAGTGTCCCCACCTCTTCGGCCCCCATTATTGCAGTTGGATTGGGTGGTCCCCAACAAAGAGCTGTGTGGCATACCACCCCGTATCTACAAAACATGTATGTATCTTGGCTCTCGGGGGTTGCGGGAGAAATTGAATATATTTTTGCCATAGGCTGAAAAATGCTTCAACCTTAGCATTTTTGTCTAGGGAGGCTTCCAACCAATCCATCCGAAATAAGTAAAATAATTTGTCTTTAAATACATCAAACGGTGGGATGCCAGGATGGTTCCATACCTGCAGGATGTTTTTTTTTAGCAACAGCACTAAGTGCTACCAGCAGTTTTTTACTGTCTCTAGGGAGAGCCGGGTCTCTGGGGATAATTCCCAGGATAGCCCACTCTGGATTGAAGGGAACAGTGAGAGCTACGTTATCCTTGGCAAATTGTCGAACTCTTAGCCTTTTGGGGTTAAAGTAGGAAAATCGTTTATCCACTGAGGCATGCCAGTGCTGGTACGAGTGTAATTATCTCCTTGCTGAGCTCCCTATAGTTTAGTGTGATAGCTTTGTGCTTAGGAAGTGGCGAGTCCAAGAAGACATCCAAATGATTATGCCAGTCCAAGTCCCCAAAGTGCTCGAGGACAGATTCTGTGTAGTGCTGGACCTGGAAATAGGCAAATGGATAGTCTTTCAGGAATCTGAACTTCTCTACTGCAAGCCTAAATGTCAGAGGTTTCATAAGACCCCTGTCTACCAGTTTGTCAATGGTAGAGACTCCCTCCCTCTGCCATATTACAAAAGGATAGGCTGCCTCTCCCGACTGAAACCCTGGGTTATGTAACAAAGGTAGGTGTAAAGAGGCGTGGGATTGTAAGTTATTCCTTCGCCTTATGATGTGCCAAAGTCTACGAGTGGATTCGAGCAGTGGGTTATCCTTAATGTGTGAGGGAATATCTGAGTGATGGACATGTAGGAGGGCTTTAAGGTTAATATTGGGGGTGAATTCTTGTTCCATTCCTGTGTCGGTGTATATTTCTGTGCCTTGTAGCCAGTCGCTGAGGTGACGTAGGAGAGAAGCTTGGTTATATAAAGCGATGTTAGGGAAATTGATTCCTCCATTGGATTGAGCTTGCTGGAGTTTATACAAACTGATCCTAGGCCTACCCCCTTTCCATATAAAATGTCTAAATAAAGACATGATCCTTTTGTTATCGCCTTGGGTTAGAATAAGCGGAAGAGATTTAAACAAGTACAAAAGTTTTGGGAACCAAGTCATCTTAATAAATTGAATTGAACAGTACAGGGGACATGTGGCATCCCTGTCTAGTTCCTCTGGCCATTGTCATTCGGCTGCCTCGTTGCCCATTCAAGAGAAAGACCGTAGTCGGGGAGTTGTAGAAATAGCGAATTAGGCTAATAAACGCCGTACCAAAGGAGCGGCGCTCCAATATCTCATAGAGGTGCATCCAGGAGATGGAATCAAAGGCATTATGTGTGTCCAGACTTAGCAACATATAATTAGTGGCACGGGAGTGGGATGATATTACCGTCGCTGCGACCGCCGCCCTGATTCCCTTCACCGAGTGTCTACCCACCACAAACCCCAACTGATGAGCGGCCAATAAGTCCGGGAGAATTGATTGTAAGCGTGTGGCCATTATTTTGACCAAGATTTTGCAATTAGTATTGAGTAAAGTTATTGGGCGGTAGGAAGCTACCAATTGGGGATCCTTGTTAGGTTTAGGGATAAAGATGGTATGGGATTCATTGAAGCTAGGGTAGGATGGGGACTGCTCATGTATAAGTTTGAAAAGTTCCAAGAGAGTTGGGGTCACATCTTCCCTTAGAAGTTTATAATATTCGTTTGTCAGGCCATCGGAACCCGGGGCTTAGCCAGTCTTTAATGATTTAATCACCCTATCTATTTCTTCTGCAGTTATCGGGTCATCCAAGATGTCGCGTTGTTCCTGACAAAGCCTCGCGAGATGCGCTTTGCACAATAATTGATCTTGTAGATCTGCTTCACCAGGGATGGACCGATAAAGGTCCTCATAAAATTGTTGGAATCTCTGCATGATACCCTCTGATCTGACTATCACATCCCCCGGGAGCTCAGGGTGTTTCAGAGCTGTTATATGACTCCTGGGTTTCCAAACCTTTGCCATGTTAGCTAGTACCTTGCCCGGCTTGTTACCCCATCTAAAATATTTTTAAGTTTTGTAATCTAAATTTTGTTGCGCTTGTTGTGTGAGGTAAGATTCCAAAAGTCCCTTGGCCTTCTTAAATAGGGCGAGGGAATCTGGATTGGGATTTGCTGTATACTCTTGGAACGCTGAGGCTACCTTATCTTGTAGCGCTTGTGTGCGTGTTTTAATGTCTTTATGGCGCTTCACCACATAAGCAATAATTCAGCCGCGTACTACCGCCTTTGAAGCCTGCCAGAAAAGGACAGTGATCTATGTTGGTATCCATAAAATCGTTCCAATAATATTTCAGGTGCCTCTGAAAATCTTCGGAATCTTTAAGGTATGAGGGGAAGCACCACGTTCTCGATGCCCATGTTGGAACAATATGTTGCAAAGTGAGGAATATAGGTGAGTGGTCAGATATAACTATATTGCCAATGGACGCACCCCTAAGCTGAGACACCAGCACGTCCACCACCATAAAGTAATCTAATCTAAACAGGGAGCCATGGGCCGCTGAAATATGAGTGAATGTTTTTTCTGTTGGGTGAGTGATGCGCCACGTATCCACCAGATTATGCATTGATTGCAGACCCTGAATGTGATACCACTGCGGGGCGTTAGGATTTCTTCCTGGCAGTGACTTATCCAGCAAGGGGTCCGCGACAGAGTTAAGGTCTCCCCCCACTATCAAATTAGGGGTATCCCAGTGTAAAAGAAATTGGGATAGAGTACTAAAAAAATCGGAAGATGCTCCATTTGGGGCGTATACATTAAGCAGCGAGTACTTGGTGGAGTTGATCGTTATGTCCAGTAACAGAAAACGTCCCTCGGGGTCACAATACTGGTCTAGGATTTGATAGGGAAAGCCCCTTCTAAATAAAATTGCCACTCCCCTTGATTTATTGTGATAGGAAGCCGAGAGACATTCTCCTATCCCTGAGACTAGAGCCCTCACCGTGCCTCCAGTGGGTTTCCCGAAGGAGAGCAATGTCCACTTTACATTTTTTAAGGTGTGTGGAAACCTTCTTCCTCTTAATGGGTGTGTTTAACCCCCCAACGTTCCAAGACGCCAGTGTGAAATTTAGGTGTTGAACTTGGGAATCATGAGTGTGAGTGACCATGTGCGATGTTGTGTGATGCGTCAGACCGCGATTAGGCGAGCCATGTGGGGAACGAGGACCCAAGAAGTGTTACTTATCCTTGACCGGATCAGTGAAGAAGAGTTCCCTTCCGTTCACAGAGACCTTCAAATTCGCTGGGTATAAGAGGGCGAATCTTTTATTCTAGTCAACCAAGAATTTGCAGACAGGCGAGAACTCCTTCCGCTTTTGCGCCACTGTCGCCGAAAAGTCTTGGAAGATGAGAATCCGATGCTCTTCAATAACCAGATCTGGGATGCGCTTGTATGCCCTCAGGATGGCCTCCTTGGCCCGGAAGTCCAGGAACTTGCCAATCACCGGGCGAGGGCGCGGACGGTCTCCCTGCCGCTCCGGGCCGATGCGATGGGCCCTCTCCACTTGGGGGCGGGGAGAGTCCTCTGGCAAGCCAAGGGCCACCGGGAGCGTAGATTCCAGGTAAGTAGACAATTGTGGACCCTTAATTGCCTCCGGGATGCCAATGAATCGTAAATTGCATCTACGACTTCTGTTCTCCAGGTCGTCTAGTTTCTCTGACAGGTCGGAAATGGTTCTTGACTGAGAGGCCACTGTATCCTGTAAGGCATGAATTACATCCTCTGAGTCTCCCGTACACTGTTCCAGGCCAGCAATTCTGGACGTGTTAGCCTCTATTTTAGCTAGTGATGCGTCAAGCGCTGTTTGGAGGTGGTCGAAGCGCTTGTCAATTGGTGGCATCATTGCCTTGAAAAGTTCCTGTACCCAATCTGTGAAACTGCGAGAAGGAACCATATCAGTGGGTTCGTTGGAGTCTTTGGCGTGGGAGTGTAGTGAAGGTTCTGGAGATGAAGGCTTAGCTGCGCCACATTTATTTGTAGAAGCTTTATTTCTGCCACCCATTGTGGATGGGGAGGAGGTAGCCTGTTGTGCACTTTTGTCAAGAAATGTGTCCATATCGATTATAAATTTAGCTTGTATAAATATTAGCCACACTCCCGTTCACCCGGTGGCGCAGATCTGTCCAGATGTGAGTGCGTTGAGTTCAAGTTATAGTCACCTGAGGAGGTCCCCCCTGAGTATGAGAAAGGGGTGAATTCACATGTCGTTGACTTTTCCCACTACTGACAGTGGTTAGACTAGATAGGTCAAGTCCGTTGGGGTGGGTCGTAGGTTTGTGCTATTCTTCAGGGTATAGTACTGTATTAGGCTATTCATGCGCAGAAAACCCCTATTCAGGGAGTTTGTTGAGAAATTTATAAAGTCACTGAACCCTGTCCAGACCCAGGTAGAGCCACCAGGGGGCAGCAACGAAACAATAATGTAATCTCTGCCTCTTATGTGACTAAGAGTACTTGAGGAGATCTGAGAATCCCTGTGTTAAAAAGCATCCATGCACCTTAATCAATGTAATACTGGCCAATGTAGAATGAGGGGACAACTGGTGTGGGGCAGAAGGATAATTGTGCTTCAGCTGATATCAGCAAACTGTATTAGTGTCCCTGGCTGTTTTTTCACCCCTGTGCTACTTTCTTGGGGATCAAAAGAGTGAGAAGACCACCCGGCCTGTGACTCGTCAGGGTGTCTGTGCCTTTGCTTATGGGGTGCTAGGCAGTCTCTTTCCGCCACTCTTTATAAAGGGGTACTGAGGCTTAATTCCCCCTCTCTTGGAGTGTTCTGGCCTTCCCAGTGCCCTACCAGGGCTAATGGCCGTTGGCAGCGTTACTCACTGCAAGGCTGTGGGATCTCTCCGCCTGCCGTGATCTCTCCGCCGCCGTCCTCCACGTGGAAATGGCCATTGGGGCCTCCGGGGATTCACTGTACAGCGTGAGGGTGATGTGGGATGGCTTTGTCCCGACTAGAAGCGGGCTCCGGTGTCCTAAGTGGCAGCGCTCTCTCCCTTTTCGCACCAGACGCCACGTCGCCACTGCTCCAGCTCCTCTTTGCGCAGCAAGCAGGCTTCACTGTGGCTCCTCTTCCCAGAGCCAGACCTCGGTGTTAGGCTGGGTCCACTGCTCCTCAAAGTCCCGATTTACCCGTGCTGTGGACAAGTTCAACAGCCTAGTTGGGAAGCTCGTATAAAACGCATCCACAAAAAGCAAAAATTTATGTTTTTATGAAAAATATTTTAACAATTTTGTTGTGCCATATACAATCTGATACATTAATCACAACCCCCATTTACAGTCAGCATTACACTGTACTGCCCTGCACTTGTGCAATGTATGTAGACACATAGCTGCATTGTGCATAGCTGCTGTGTGTCCATACACATATACATGCTGTAATTGCTTGCAATCCACTTCCCCCTTTTTCAAACGCATCTACGACGAGTACGATATCTGCCGAATAGCTTGCACCTCTGGATCAGCCCCTAGGAGTTGGAAAGCGTTGTTTTAAAAGAGATGATCTCTTGGCCTCTTCCAGCAGAGTGATTCTTCTACTCGTAAGGGTGGCAATTGCATTGATCTTGTATTCTCTAAACCTTATTACCTGCAAACTTTCACCCACTATTTCTACTCCTTTGCTGTCCAATTCTATACCCATAGAAATTTTAATTCCATGGGACCTGAACCAGACCTCTATTCATGTTCTGTCTGGATCAGGTAGATGATACTCAACTCGTCTCCTGATTGTTCACCAACTGTGTTGGCCCGTCTAACTGAATGTTTCTGCCAGTTCATTGTAGCTGTCCTCACACCATCTTAGAAGTAATAATATTTCCACTTGCCAATAAAAGTTATCCATTCGGACTCTCTCTTTCTGTTGACAACACTGAAATAATCCCTACCTGACAAGCACATTGCTAGGTGTTATCCTTTATTTTAAACTGTCCTTTTTTCCTCACATACAATCTGTTTCTAAATCCCACTACATACATCCAAAACACATTTCCAGAATACGCAGACATCCCATGCAAGACAGTACAAAAACTCATATTTATCATTAATCTTTCTCCACATTGATTATTGCAATATTCTACTTATTGGACTCACACAATATAAAATTACCCCCCTACAGTCTATTTTGCTTGCAGGAGCCCCCCGGGCCTTCATTAGCATGCCTATAGGCATGTGGAAGTGAAGGGCTGGCCCCTTCTAATCTAATCTAGAAGAAATGTTAGTGTAACATCTGGTGAGTGCATGCGCTGATGTTACTTGTGTAAGACACTTGCGTAAGTCCCCTGATTTACATAATTTGGGATCAGACCCACTGGATCCCTAAGCAAGTATGATAGGTTGAATATGGACACAGTATAGAAAATCACGCTGCAGCTATAGTCTAACAGAGGGCATGAACATTTGGTATTACTCTGGTCTTTTCCATAAAATTCAATGCTCAATTTGTAAAGGGCTAACAAATGTAACAATAGAAAAAGAGGATGAGGTCCCCATGCTTCAACTTAAAATCAATGATCTTTATTATTTTAATTACAGTTAGCATGCAATAGGTCTTCATTTTGATCCCATAAATGTTGGAGCTGATCCAGAGTTTTCGTGCATCTACAGTAACGCGCCACTCTGGATAGGACACATAAAAGGGCACTTGTTTAATACCCACAGACAGAGCCAAAAGAGCACCGGCTGCAGGTTCTATTGTCGTCGCCTACACTAAGTTTAGATGGCTTTTTTATTAATTACGTAGATTTTTAATCACTAATGCCCCGCCCCCTCACTGATATATAAAGATAAAGCTAATTACATCAATATTACCACTACAGGGCATGCTGGTGCTTAATATAATTACTACAATTACCAGCATGGCCATGGATGCCAGGGTATCCCCACTATACCATATTAATGTAAGCCCCGTCCAGTACAATCACAATAATAAAGAACAATCAATAAAATCATAACAACTTTGAAGGAATAATATTTTTCCAAGCTATTAAACTAGTGACAGTGTCTTGGTAAATTAAAAATAACCCTAGTACATGTGCTGCATATAGTCCTTTAGCCAGGACATTAACCCCCACAAATGAGAATTATGGTGGCAGTGGGGTATATTTATAACCTCTGACAGCGGGGGAAATATAAACCAGACAGAAGCACTGCTCTGGCTAAGCTCCTTTGTATGAAAATGGTGCCAGAGCTCACCTAAAGTCCACAGTCATCCCAGTTCATTATAATCCCCACTGTAGAGACCTTAGTCCTTTTTATGCCCACTTGTAGTGCCAGAACAAAAAAAAAGTCCTGTCCAAGTAATCAGCAGGCTGGGTTGTTGTGAAGATTAGCAGCATGTTGACATGCAGCAGATAGGTATAGGAAAATAAATGCAAATACTAAAGGCCACAGTAGGTCCCTCATTTTCAGTGCCCATGTAGTCTGCTTCGAAGCTACTACCCAATATAAAACAATTAACGTAAAAAGAAAAGGTTTTTTGAGAAGTACAGTCACAGAGGTCCCTCTGTTAGGTTGACTAGATGGCAGTTTAAAACAGTTGCTTTATTTCCACCATTATGAACAAGTGAATCAAAGAAAAATTTCAGCTGGTAATTAATTTTGATGTTGACCTGATTATCCTTGCTGTAATAGTCACATGTCACTAGAAATTGGATGGATGGTAGATTTTGATTATCTCTTGTTTTAGACTGATACTTAATGTTTTGTTCTGCACAGACTCATCAGTTCTTGGATGTCAGACCTGTGACAGGGGCAATAACCTTAAAGGAGGAGTCTGTTATCCCCAGTGTGAGGAACACAGTTACCTTGATGACAATGTAAGATTTCTATGTACACCCAGTTCATTTTACAATGTCCTAAATTCTTTTTAAGATACAGGGCCGAATTCAGAGCTGCGTTTTTCTCATTTAAAAGGACGTTTTTCATCCAAGGGATGGTGTAAGTGGAGAGTGCAAGACACCGTTGTTGTAAAAATGTTTTCTAAAAAATATTTGAAAAAATAAAAGAGGTATAATTAAACGCATAAAATAAAAATGTCCCAAATTTTCACAGTATAGAGCATGCTGATGCTTGTAGTGCTACAAGCACCAGTATTCCCAAAGATGCCATGGCATGCTGGTGCTTGGAAAACTCTGACGCCCTGTCATCCGGTGCCCCCCACGTCATGTAAATGTTCCCCTAGTTTACAAAAAGTTAACTTTAAATACAGTAAAATAAAATAAAAACTTTACAATTTTAAAAAAAATAATACCTGCTTCGATGGAATCTTCTTCTGTAATGGATCTCATCTTGTAAACTTTCAATCCAAGGATGGGGTCTTGGCAAAATAAAGAAACCCTGGTACTAACAACGCAACTTATGTCCTGCTTTCAGGACATGCCGACACTAATGACAGTTCTACTGTCAATGGGTTATGTTTATACCCTTGGCAAGCGTGGGAACATTTTTAGGCCATCTTGGGTCAGCAGGGATTTTTATTTATTTATTTTTATGATTGCAACAGTTTGGAGGTTGCTGCATATGGCTTAACTTCAAATATAAAGATAGGGATCGCAGGAGATCCAAAATAGATTGAACTTGATGGACTGGTGTCTTTTTTCAACCTCATCAACTATGTTACTGTGTAACAATGAACTTAATCTTTGACATTAATTACATTAAGGGTGGACACAAACTGGCACATTTTCAACAAATATTTTCAATCACACAATCAAAAGACTGTTTTACCAGATATCTTGCCAGTGTGTACTGTCCGAAGAGGCTCAAAAATCTTTTGAAACCATCTGTGATATTTTGATTTGGTCTTTTTGAGCTCCTAATATGTCAGATCAACCATTTAAAGATATCTTTTGCTTTTTGCAAGTGTGTACTATGTCTATTAGGAGATATTTGGACAGTACACACTGCTACCTTTTGATTGTGTGACTGAAGATTATCTGTTGAAAGAGTGCTAGTGTGTACCCTGCTTAAGAGAAATGATCTCTTACACAGAAATAGTTATTAAACTGGTTGCACCTTTTCTTTCATGATGACCGTGATAAATGTTGGGTAATTGAAGTAAGTCTGATACCACACAAGGTGTAAATAGGATCTAATCACTCAAGTCATTGAAGAAACATATTAGAGATTCAAATAATTCAAAGCAGTGACGTTCGGCAGCATTTACAATACATTTAGCAATACAAGTTACCACTATTGTTAATATCCAAAGCCCTACCCCAGCCACACCTTACAGCTTAACACTGACTCATTATTCCAGCTCTATTCATTACATTTGAAAGTACTGGAATGGTAAATACAGTGTGGAGTGGCTACACAAACTTTCCCTAAGCATTGCTGATAATCAGCCCTCGAGATAATGGTGTCAGACAGAGCACTGAATGACATTAACAGATTAAAGGGACAATATTCTGTAAACATAACCCACATAGGGCTCTATTTACACACTTCATTTTTTAGTGGTAGTGGCAGTTTTCAACAGAAAACTGCCACTATCACTTCAAAATGATGTTATTCATATTTACAAACCTTGCATCGCCAGTGGAAACTATAGTTTCCATGGCGATGCAGGACTCCTTCTCATCGCATTGTCGGCCTGTTCATATGAATGGGCACTGGCAATTACGTGTATTTACGGGGAAGCAGTGGTGAAGCTGAGTTTCTCACTCCGCTCACCATGTAAACCTAACACCAGCTCAGGCTGACGTTAGGAGCTGTCCGCAGGGAGATCCCCGGAGCTTTACTCCGCCCCCCTCTGTCCCTGATTGGTCCAGAGAGGTGTAAGTGACAGGAATCAAGCTGATTCCTGAATGCTTTTTTTTATTCTTTGCGATCTCCCTGAACCACCAATGTTTCCCCCCCCCTTTGATCCACTGAAGCACCAATGAAAAGAGGAGATTCAGACGTATATATATAAAATGAATATATAGATATATCTATGTATCTAGCTATCTATCTATCTATATATATTCATTTTATATATGTCTGAATCTTCTCTTTTCATTGGTGCTTCAGTGTATCAAAGGGGGGGAAACATTGGTGGTTCAGTGGATGAAAGGGGAGGAAACATTGGTGGTTCAGGGAGATCGCAAAGAATAAAAAAAAAGTATTAAGCTTGATTCCTTATGCCATTCCTGCGCATGCACCGAGAGCATACGGTGCATGTGCAGCATTTTAACAGTATCGTTGGAGCTTCATATACGAATGAAGCGCTGACGATACTGCATCCTCACTCGCAGGACATCTGGAGCCTGAGCAACGCTGGGGCTTTTTTTTATAAATCTGGGAAGGGAAGTGTCCAGGCTCGTTGTGATGATAAGCGAGCCTGGATCACTATCGCTCTCCAGATTTATATGCTGTATATAGATAGAGCCCATAGTGATGATAGGTGTGTACCAACCTATAACATACTGAATACTGAATTATTTTCAAAATTAAGAGTGAATGCCAAATAGGCATGAATGATGATAAACACCTGGCTGCTGCTATTACCAATAGGCAGCCAAGGGTTAAAACATTAGGCCAATCAAGGAGAGTATTACCAGGGTTAAGGGGAGGAGTTTAGAGGGTATATTTGCCAAGAATATTTCCCTCCCTCCCTTTAGTTGTATTTACTAACATGTCATTTTATTTTCAGACGGGGCATAGGTTCACGGTAGCGGGGGAGGGGATTGTTCGCAAAATATCTGGTGCTAGGTAGGGTGATAAGGTATGGTACAGGGGAGACACCCTACAAGCTGAAGCAGGAAGCTATGCCAGGTGGCTGGTTCCCGGTTTACCTTCCCGGTTATACCGGGTTGCGCGCTATGAAAGGGGATAGTGTTCTCACGTTGATCATTACATTACAAAGTGCCGAGGTCAGGGGGTGTCTGACATCTTTGCGGTTTACCTTTTCACTCGCCTGACCCACCACCTGCTATCAGTGCCATCTTCTATTAACATATTCATAGTCCACATCAGTTCTAATTCAATAAATCTATGCCCTATTTATAAAGCCAAAAATACATTTCTGTCTTTATGTAGGTATGAGTGCATGTTGGGAATGGCAAGTCAGCCGTTGGTAGTTTAATGAATATAGTATTGCAGATATGCAGGATATGAGTTTTATATGTTTAAATGTTGTACATAAACTTTTCAAGTGGTGAGAACCACTTATTCACATGGGCTTTTACTCTATTTGTTCATAAAATAAAAGTCACATCACACAATGGGATCATCAAGTTTGACAACCAGCGTCTAAATGTTTGTCTGGATATTGTTGCTTTGTCTGGAGAAATATAGCAACTGGCTACATACACACCAGATACCAACTAAAAAATATTTATTAGGGGACAAGAAAACAGGAAAATTGAAAGGACTACTATCCACCAATAGGTGCAATCAATCACTATTCTGTCTATAAAATGACATTGGTTTTCGGTCTTAATTTTAAAATTAACTTTATAGAATATTACAAGACAATGGGCCGGATCCAGAACTATGTCTGTCTTCCATAGACGGACGTAGTTCAAAATGATACGCAGATTACATACAATAGCTACTACGCATGCGCAGTAGCTACTGTTTATTGAACTATGTCCGTCTATGGAAGACGGACGTAGTTCTGGATCCAGCCCAATGTCCTTTATAGCCTTACTAAACACTTTGCTTTGATGCCATTTGCTTATAGACTGAGCACAGTCTGGAGTCCAGAAACAGGCAGGTTTCTCTGAATTTATTCTTTTAAATGCTAGGAAAATAAATTTAGCTAGAACCTGCTTATTACAAACAAATTTGATTTTCTTGTTGCAGAATGTGTGCCAGCTCTGTGATTCCTCATGTAGACACTGCTCTGGTCCTGGAGCCAATCACTGCATATCATGCAAAACCAGTACCGCTTGGTCTCCTGAGGAAATGAGATGCATTAACTGCTGCGATTCACAGAACGATCAGAATGATTGCTGTTTCTGTGACTTCAATTCTGGTAAGTAACAACAGTGTGTCTCTCGTTCCATTCTAATCTAAATGAACCATTTAACATTTTAAATTTTTTTTTATAGAAACTTGGTTGCCTCTGAGAGAGAGAGAGAGAGAGAGATTGAGAGTGAGAGAGAAAGAGAGCACAGATGAGGAAAACAGCTGTATTTTTTGTATTTCCACACTCTCCTTCCTGGCATTTAGTAAAACCCCAGTGATAGAGAAAATACTGAGCTCATCCCTGCTATCAGCATCATTGGACATTACCAGATTACTGCTACCATTGCAGTTGAAGCTCTGGTCACAGCTATAGCAGAGGTCCGATGTTGGATCCCTGCCTTATCCAGGCATCCGTACGGGTTAAAGGAGGCCATTCCCCATGCTCATAGGGATTTCTGCCAGGTGACCCCTACCTTAAGATTTCCACACTGTCCCCACATAAATTGAGGTCGGTTCAGGAGTTTGGATAGTACATAAGGGCTCAAGTCAGTCCTTACTGCACTATTACCATGTCTCCCTCTTCCTACAGAGCGGAAACGCTTCCAGACTATGGGCCTGATCCAGCGCTACGAAAATTCGCACGACGGGCGAATGCGTACGTTCGACCGGGCGAAAAACCATACACGCCCCTAACACTCCCATAGTAAAGTACCTGCATACGACGCCTATA
>WWET01000368.1:730192-744559 GCA_011038615.1 Limnodynastes dumerilii
TTCCGATCTTTTAGATACCTTATGGCACTTACGAGTGCCATAGGCATACCTTATCTAACCATGCAGAGTTCTTTGTTAAGAAGGAAACTACGCACGGACATTGCCTCTCCCCACCTCTCCCCCCCCCTCCCCAGCTAATCTAAATCCCCCCTCCCCCTTCCACGTCTACCTTAACACTCCCCGAGGTGGCGTAAGGCTGCCTTTCTCTAACTAAAATACACCAAAACTACACCAAACTGGTATGTAGATTGTGTTAATGACCTACTACACATGCATAGTAGGTCATTTAGTAAAACTCAGCACCTAAGAAGCAGAAGCTTTTTAGGTGTGAATTACGGCCCATGGTTTTTCCAACTGGAAATACTACAACAAGCCTACCAAAGGCAAAGTTTGAACATTTGTAAAAGATATTTTTTCTGCTTATACACAATGGGGCTGATCCTGAGCTAAGCCCGCCGTAGTAGCTACGGCAGGCGTAAGCGTAAGATCGGCTGAAAAGCTGATCTACGCAAGCGCCGGGCAGATGTTCTCCGTAGCACCAGCGTAGTAACGCTGGAGGGGGCGTCCCCCAGCGTTACTACGCTGTAGTTAGTGTAGGGAGGTGGGGGAGGGAGGGTAATGAGGCTGGGAGGGCGGCGTTATCGTAACAACACCGCCGTCCCAGCAAAATTACCCTCACTTACGCTGGCTGAAGTTGAGGTAGGCTTCAGCCGGCGTAAGTGAGGGTAAGTACGCTTGGGGCAGGGGGAGTGCCAGGGGGAGTCCACAATGTAACTGCTCCTCCACTGTTCTCTCTCTATACTCTTCTTCTCCTCTTTTCTGTTTTCTCTGTACCCATTAAAGGGAATGCAATGGTATGGGCTCACTAAAGAAGATTTGCCTTGACAGGACATAGGTGTGAACAAAGCAGAGAAGTTAGGAATAAGCCTCTGTTCTGCCCGTGGTCGGCTGCCCGGCTGACCAGAACGGTGTCTTATGTCCACACATGGTCCATGGCTCCGCTCTGAACCTTAACAGTGGAACAAGGGCACTGTGAACTTTAAACAGCGCACTGGTTCCTCGGCAATGACGTGCTGGCCATGATTAGGTCATGGATGTCACACCCAACACATATTAAGAAGAGACAGCCGGAAGAAGCTGAGGAGCGGAGCACACAGGAAAGAGATGGAGAAATGAAAAGAAAGGAAGTAACTGAAAGGTAAGAAGGAACAGAGAGAGAGAGAGAGAGAGAGAGAGAGTCAATGTGTGAGTGATTGTATGGACATGAGAACGTATGGGCAATGTGTGTGTGTGTGTGTACGAATGTATGCCATAAGAAAGTAGGGGCACTAATGGTATTGGCAGCGTGTGTGTTATTGTATGTATGCAATTAGAAATAAGGGGCAGTGTGATGGTATAGGCAGTGTGTGTTTGTGTAATTGTATGCAATAAGAAAGTATGGCCAGTGTGATGGTATGGGCAGTGTGTGTGAGTGTATGCCATAAGAAAGTATTGCCATTGTGATGGTATGGGCAGTGTGTTAGTGACTGTATGGACATTAGAAAGTATGGGCAGTGTGATGGTATAAGCAGCATGTGTGTGATTGTATGCAATAAAAAAAAATAAGAGGCAGTATGATGGTATGGGCAGTGTGTTTGTGTGTGTGTGATTGTATGCCATAAGAAAATATGGGCAGTGTGATGGTATGTGCAGTGTGTGTGTGTGTGTGATTGTATGCCATAAGAAAATATGGGCAGTGTGATTGTATGGGCAGTGTGTGTGTGTGATTGTATGCCATAAGAAAGTATGCACAGCGTGATGGCATGGGCAGTGTCTGTGATTGTATGCCATAAGAAAGTATGGGAAGTGTAATGGTATGGGCAGTGTGTGTGTGGTTGTAGGCCATAATAAAGTATAGGCAGTGTGATGGTATGGGCAGTGTGTGTGTGACTGTATGCCATAAGAAAGTATGACCAGTGTGATGATATGGGCAGTGTGTGTGTGACTGTATGGACATTAGAAATCAAATACATGTTTAATAAAGAAAGCTATTATTCCCAACCCAACCCATCACAACAATAAACAAATCATATTCTCATTTAATATATACACTTATTTCAGCCTAAGCGGCGCCCAACAATTAATCATACTCACAATGATCAACTAATAAACATAAGTGTAACTACCTGTTGCTGATGGTATATTAACTTAGTGATTGCTCTAGATCTGATAATGTTCGGGACCTGCACTGGTGCACACGCCCAACCTCCCCCACACTGAACATTTAAAAAAATGGCCAAAAATTGTAAAATGTGAAAAAGGGCCGTGGCTTCACGGGTGCCACAAAGGGGTGTGGCTTCATGGCAATGTGGTGCATAGAGGAAGATGGTACTGGCCTGTGCTGCAATAGGGAAGCAGGTGGGGGATGGTGATTGGGTCACACCAAATTTAACAGTGCTTATGCACTGACACAAGCTCTGTTCCATTGTGTAATGTGCTCTACTAATGCATTGTGTACTACTAGTGCTATTAGATGTGTACCTTCAATATAAAGCTACTATTTTAATATGTGAAAGAAGTAGCTTATAAAACACCTAAAAAAAAAAGTCAAAAACAGGACTTGTTACAGCCAATTACCAATGCATTTCCTTAAGGTAAAATTTTTATTATCTACACTATAAACTTCCTGGTTTCACAGAGAACGTTAATGAACGTCTTACATGTCTTGCAGTCAGATAGTACTACCAGTATTGTCATTTTACATATGTTTTTTTATATGTTTTTTGTAGTACCATCATATTAAGTAGCTTTATACAGTCCTTCACAACAACCTCTGCTGCATTCCAGTCTAATTCCCTAACAAACACACACTCATGCTGCTTTCACATCACCAACTCTGAAAAACCCGGGTTTTTTCAGGAAAGAAATGCAGGGTAAAAAAAAAGACACCTTTTTAAACACCAAAAACCCGGGAAATTCCCGGTTCAGACCCTTTCACATTACCAATGAATTTCCCGGGTCTGCCCTGTCTAGCAACTGTCAATCATTGTAGAAATGAACTCTTATTGGCTGCTTCACATGTGCTTTTACAGTGAATGTCATTGTTTTAATGGACTTGAAATTAATGCAGAAATGGCAACATTGATTTTGACATTCGAAGTATTAATTAAAAAAGGGAAAAACCTTTTAAGATTTTATCTGCTTTATTTATGTTGCACAGGATGACAGGGCATGCTGGCACTTGTGGTTCTCCAAATAATATCATGCACTGGCATCTTTGGGCAGGCTGATCATTGTAGCACTACAAGCATTAGCATGCCCTATACTTTGCAAATGTTTTTTCGGTGAGATCCGACGCTACAAACAGATTTGTTTACTGTTGCCATAGCAACAGTAGACAAATCTCACCAATCGGGAGGCAATTGGGGAAAACCCGGATTGCAAAACAACCCTGGACCTTTCACATCACCACCCTTCCCGGGTAGGACCCGGGAAAAACCCTTCTTTTTTCACGGGTTGAAAACACGGGTCTTTTGACCCGGGTCGACTAGAAGTACACCTTTCCCATCACCACCAAATACACGGGATTTTGCAGAGACCCGGGTTTTTGTGAAAATCCCGGGTATAAACGTACTTATTTTGTAAGAACGTACGGATCTATTACGAACGCACATAAAACACTCTTAATTGTGAATCCGGTCCTTAGTGGTGATGTGAAAGGGGTATCACTCACACACTCACAGGCTAGGGGTAATCTTAGTTATATGTGTCAGGATGCATTGCGATGCGGCAGCTTCTCTTCACTGCGCTCCGCTTCCCCTTACCGCTATCTCGCCTCCGGCATACTCACCTTCTCTGCAGGCATCCAGCTCCATTGTATCCTTGCTTGCTCTCTCTCCTACCTTGTTGTATTACCCACTTGTCATTTACCTGACCTCTCCTGAGTATTTGTTTCTGTTAACCCCTTAGGGGGTTTCCCGCTGTTTGCTTGTGTGAGTGTTCGCCCCGGTTTGTCTAGTTAGTTTTGTCAGGTCTGTCTTTCCCCTTGTCCGTCAGTCTTCGTTTCTTGTTTTCTGTTGCAGGTCAGAATCTTGTGGCCTGCCTTCTCCCCATTTCTCCCCTCAATTTTTCTAAGCTCTTCTCCCGGGTGTCGCCACTGAGATCTGCAACCTGAGGGTAAACCAGCAGAGCCAGACTATCCTCGCCATTAGAGGCTCTAGTGAAGCACACGGTCCCACTAGACACCGCGCCTCAGGCGGTTCCACCCGCAACACACTCAAGCTTCACCCCAAGTTCCACAACTCTCCCGCAACGCACTCAAGCTTCACCCCAAGTTCCACAACTCTCCCGCAACGCACTCAAGCTTCACCCCAAGTCCCTCGACTCCATCATTTGAGACATTCTCCTGTGTTACCAGACTCAACTATACCCACCCGTACCTGTCTCCTGCTCCTTCTACGTTTGGGTTAGTACGAGTACGGTACCATAACAATATGTGGGGTATATTGTTGGGTCTGGGATTAGCATATGTGTGCCATATCCAGACTCCTAATACATACCTCACAACTGTCCCGATTCCTGCAGGACAGTCCCGATTTTGCTTGACTGTCCCGCTGTCCCAAATGCCTTCCAGTTTGTCCCAATAAGCGGGCTACACTGGAGGCAGGTTTTTTTTTTTTTTTTTTTAAATAACTATTTACATTATTGCTCTGTGCGGCATGACAATGGGGGCGAAAGCAAAACTTGTGCTGGAAGAGGGTGGAGCTTATTTGTCCCATATTCGGGCTTCAAAATGCTGGGAGGTGTGCTAATGTATTACACACATTGGAAACCCCCTTTTCAAAATCCTGCATTTGCCACTGACCTGTTAGGTAAATAGACCAGCACATGTAATTTGAAAAGCCTGAACAGTAAAAACTGTAGGGACAAAATTTACTAAGCAGCATGTTTTCCTGCTGTTTGAACTTGTCCCACATCGCAGGCGGTTTTGGGGAACGAATTACCGAATTTACTATTTAGCGGTTTAAAGAGCCCCTTTCAAACCAACAGCGACATTTACAGTTCTGTGCTGTGACATTTTATAACTGGAGGTATTCTGCTGGCATAGCTGTGACAAGCTGAAGGAGGAATATTAGATGATGAACCTTTCTGCTGCTTGCCATGCCTTTTTTTTCTGTCACAATTGTGGAGGTCCATTTCGTATTTGTAATAATATTTTTTAACATTAGCAGAGATAGTCTGTAACAATATTAGAAATATAGTCTGGTGGTTAACACCAGCTGTAACAACTCAGGAGATAACAATGTCTTGTTATCTCTGTAGAAATCTTGATAAGGTGAATTACCACTCTTGTTGTTTGTCTGTTACTTCTTGTGAAAGCCCCCCACCCAGACATTTATCTCAAGGTTTGTCTTGCATAAGAGTCATAAATCTTGTAACTAGTGTGAAGTTGCTCAATTCTGTATGTATAAATGAGAGCTAATATTGAACAATAAAGCAGTGCAGTCTTGTAAGCCAAACAATTGTGTGGCTTCATTACTTACTCCCATCTGATGGCCTAAAACTTATTACTTTACAGGATATAGGATTTAGTGACTGCAGAATTGAAGGTTGAACCAGTAACCCAGGAGGGTTACCCCGACACAATCGTGAGGAATATCTTTATCTTTAGTAAGTAATAAATGTTTTTTTCTATATGTTTCTATATGTGGGTAGAATTTACAAGCATTATTATTTAACATAAGAAGTAAGGTGAACTATTTTAATCATACATTACAGCAGGCATTAAACTGGGGACATTGGTATGCTGGTGCTTGTGGAACTACAAGGCACAGCATGCCCAGCCATACATGGGCATGCTGTGGCTTGTTATATTACAAGCGCCAGCAGGTCACAGTTCTAAGTAGGACACATATACACACTACAAATGCCGTACTAAGATATATGCATACAGGTTAATGGTCACAGAAGTTTTTTATTAACATAAAATGTATTTAGAAGTTGAATGGTAGTGAGTGGTGATTATATCAAAATCGAAACTCACTACCTGTGATAAGCAAATCAAGCGGTTTATACTTTTAATATAACAGAAATCAGGACAGCGATTACAAAATGGATGTCCTCAAAAAAAAAAAAAAGACATGTTTCGGCAGTTTGGCTTCTAGTAAATCTGGTGCTTTTCAAAAAACCAAATAAACAGAGAAAAAACTGACATTTAGTAATTCTGGTCCTAGGTCCCTGAAACTAACCTCAATATTAACTTATACACACATTTAATAATTATGCCTCCCACTCAACCAGCCCTATTAATTTATTTACATTTATCATTTTACACATTTTTCCTGTTAACCTGCCCTATAATGCTATTAATTCCAAACTAGTACAGACATAAAGTTAATTATAAACCTGTTTAATAAAGAAAGCCAACATGTTACAACAATTAACAAATTATATTTACATGAAATATATATCCCGGCCATTGTGCCTTCTTGGTTTGTCATTTTCACTTCACAAGCAGACAAGTAATTAAATACAAATCCAATGAAATAAATTAATCCAGTTAAAATCAGGGTTGTTTTTCACCTTACACTTAGATACAAAGCACAGATACTGACTCAGAGTCAATCCAGCCTGGTCTGCTAGTTAGCGGTGATGTCACACTGGCTGCTGACATCAGATAGAATTTAGAACCCGATGACCTAGGGCATCTGCATCATCGTTTGTGATGTCATCCTCACTGCTGCTAGCTTGGGTTGTTTCAGACTGCAGTACAGCAGAGGGAAAAATAGAGCACAGAACTATGCAGTACAGCAGAGGGAAAAATAGAGCACAGAACTAGATTCTGCTTGCACTATTTTGAAGCCATAGACCTGGCAATTGGAAAAGTGTATATTACTGTGTTTTCAAAACGACTGACCAAAAAAAAAGAAATATATATCCCTTTTTCAGCTTAACCTGCCCAATACTAAATTAATCATACTCACAATAATAAATAAAATTGATTATTAAGCCTATTTACAGTACCTCCCTAAAACATTGCCTACAATTAATAACAAGTATTAAACAATCACTGAATAGCTTCAAAGTTAACTTTTCACCGCAATCTCAGACCCAAAAATTTTTTTTAACATAAAACGCCCTCCTGCATGAAATATTAAGGTCCTGACATCTTTCTTCTGAGAAATAACCAAACCCATTTTCTTCTCTCCAGCGTGAGCCACCCACTTTCTTTTTTTGGTTTTCAAGCTCTACCACATTCTGCCACATTCTTTTCAACAACCATGCCTCAAGCAATTCATTATTTACACTATTTTCTCTCCACCTAAGTAGACTACTTGCAATCTAATGAATGGAATCTCACTTTGCATGCGTAGTAACTCTTTTACGTTATCTACGTACCATTTCCTTACGTGGATTGCGTATCTTTGCACATCTAGCTACGCTTGTAAGAAGAAAAATACTGAAGTGAGAATCCGCTCCTATGAATTTTAACATACCCTGTACATGAATTCACAGCTCTATCTGCTTTTTGTCACAGATTCATGGTGGAATTCCAGGCTTCATTTAGTTGATATTCCTCTGCCTATTCAGATGTTTTTTTTCTCAAAGCATTCGAAAAGGATCCATTCAGTCCAGCAGCAAGCCAAGGAGGGAATATGTCAGTGATTAACATACTTAGCAGAGAGAGGTCATCATGTATGTTTAGGCCGCGGTGCAAACACCCCAGTCCCCCCGTGGTGGATCCGGCACTGGTGAGGCTGCACCAATAACCTGCAAATTGGCATTAATATGTCTTTCCTGCTGCTAATCAAATGCTCCTATCAAATGTTTGGTCGCTATGCAACCAAACATTTGATAGGCCTCTCTCAATCCATTGTTATATTGCTTACAAAAGTGTATTAAGTCGTTCATTAGCCTTCTCTCGATTCAACTGCCCACAATACCTGTTCATAGAGATGTGTATTAAAATCCATCAATTAGACAGGAATAGGTGCACTATTACCATTTTCACGGCAATTGAATCGGGTCCTAAGGCTGGGTATATACTGGGGCTTTTCGAAAGATAATCTTTCCAGTCACACAATCAAAAGACCGTTTCTCCAAATATTTTACCAGTGCTGTCCAAAGATGCTCAAAAATCTTTTGAAACATTCTTTTGATTGGATCTTTTGGAGCCAGAGCAAAAATGGAGAGATATATTTTGCTTTTTACAAGTGTGATCATGTCAAACAAACCTTATTGAATTTTTTAACTTTGTCACTAAAAACGTACATCAAGGAGGGGCTGTAGACATAGCTTATCTAGATTTAGTTGCGTTGATACAATTTTGGTTACAAGATAGGCAACGGAGGGTTGTAATAAATATAATCCCTTCATGGCACAAAGATATGTAACGGAAGACACATCAGAAGGGGTACACAAAATGAGTGATGATCTAGGTAGACTAGGGGACTAGTCAAGAGTATGGCAACTGCAATTTAAAACCAAAAAGATGCAAAACCTCAAAAGCTCAATATATCATTAATGACACTACATAAGAAACTACTGAGGAGAAAAGGGATCTAGAAGTCACAATTTCACATGACTTAAAGGTAGCCAAGCAATGTAACAAAGCAATGAGAAAGGTAACCTACGTGAATTACTTATGTGTGAATATGGGCCAAGGTGCGTAAGTGCGCTCTCCAGATGTTACACTAGTGATACGTTAGTAACACTAGTGTACTTAGCATTGTACGGACACTAAATTCCGTTCAGAAGATATGGGCTGTGCTTCCCCCTCTGCCTGCTAAGGTGGGTGGGGAGAAGCATGGTAAGCACACTTGTGCGGATCAGCAGTCGTATGGACTTGTCAAATTAGTATATCTTAAAGACCGCATCTACGCAATCTACGTAACAAAACGATACGTAGATTACATAATATAGTTACTACGCATGTGTAGTAGCTATTATCGGAAAATTGCGGACTTATGTCTAATACGTCCGCGGTTGTGAATCCGGGCCATAGTGTATAATATTGATGTACTTACTGCTGCGTTTTCTATATTTCATATTAATATATTTAGCAAACATGCAGAAACATTCCATGACATTTGACTGCATTAAATCGCTAAATTTACTAACCGGGCGATTTAGAGTAGCGATTTGTAAACTCCAGCGATGTGTAGCGATTAAACTCCAACGAGTTTCTGTTAAACTCGCTGGAGTTTAAATCGCTGGAATTAAAATCGCTGGAGTTCTTGGCCCTGGAAAACAAAAAAAATGGCTGCCGCAGCAAGCCGTTCACCCTTGGCAAGCAGCTGCTTATAGTACTATAAGTCAAATCATGCACATGTAATGCAGTACATGAATTGGCTTACTGTACTATAAGCGTCAGCATGCCAAGGGTTAATGGCATGCTGTCGCCAGCATCTTCTGTCCGATACACTGTAAAAAAAAAAAACACCTCATGCACATAATAAAATACATATGTCCCCTCCGTCCCTATTAATATTAGTACATGCCTACTTAGCTCTCTAAATAGATAAGCCTCCTTCCCTTAGGTCTGAAAATTTTTAAACAGATGTGTTTTAATATTATGATAGAAGGACGGACATGTGTTTAACAATTTTCAGACATGAGGGACGGAGGCTTATCTATTTAGAGAGCTAAGTAGGCATGTACTAATATTAATAGGGACGGAGGGGACATATGTATTTTATTATGTGCATGAGGTGTTTTTTTTTTTACAGTGTACCGGACAGAAGATGCTGGCGACAGCATGCCATTAACCCTTGGCATGCTTTGGCTTATAGTACAATAAGCCAAACCATGCACTGCATTACATGTGCATGATTTGACTTATAGTACTATAGGCAGCTACATGCCAAGGGTGAAGTGCTTGCTGTGGCAGACATTTTTTTTTTTCAGGGCCAGGAAATCCAGTGAGTTACACAAACTCGTTGGAGTGCGGCAGCCATTTTTTTTTTTTTTTTTTTTTTTACACATTTTATATTATTTTACAGCACATGGGGGCTTATAAAAGTTAAGTGAGTGTCAATTTCAATGAAATCGACACTCACCCCCATGCGATTTAACTCGGGAGAGTTGCAGCAAATCTCTGACGATTTACTAAATCTTGACCATAGTAAATCCAGAGATTTGTATGCTCCTCATGCTAAAAATCGCCACAGAGATTTAAACACTGGCGATTTAAATCTCCACTCATCTCTTACGAGTTTGTGGAGATTTTGCTTTAGTAAATCCAGTGATTTTAAAATCGCTGGGAAACTACTGCCATCTCTGGCGATTTTTAGCAATTCGACCTTAGTTAATCTAGCCCCTGGTCTGCAACCTTTCCTTGTCAGCCTATCTGGCTGCATTGTGTATTTCTATGTACTTACCTCTGTACTTTCTTGCTCACTCACCTGCATGCCAGCTTGCTGGTTAATACAGTGCAGAATCTCTGCTCTGTCCTGGTGCTGCACTACCTGCTCTCCAGTCTTGTACTAGTCTATCCTGTGCTTCCACCTCTGCACTACTTACTACTGAACCACCTACTGCTAGTGGTTCAATTCTAGGACTCTTTTTTGGTATTGAACAATGGGGTAGATCCAGAACTCCGCTTGCAATTCGTTTAGCATATTTACGCGTGCGTGCCTTCTATACACTCCCCTTGTCACACCCCTTGAATGTACGTATTTTGTCCGAGATCCGCTTTCTAAACCTTACCTAAACTTTTGCCCACGTAACCGGTGTCATCCGCTCACGTACGTATGGGCAACACGTATTCACGCAGCTAAGCACGCCCATAATGTACACTTTAAATACAAACCCCCGCCTACATAGCGTATTTCAGACGTATTTTTGACTCACGTAAAATTGGCACACCCACACGAAAGGATTTACACGACACATACGTGAATGGCTTATATGTTCACATTTACGCTACGTTACGGAGCATATTTTGTATGGTGCGCATGCGCAGTACTTACCAAAACACGATTTTACGTGTCCGCCACGCATAAATTCGCTCACAAGCGTTGTTCTGGATCTGGCCCAATGTTAGTAAATATATAACATTTTATTAATGTAAAGATAATAAAAGCAACAATGTATGTACATCTATTCCACAACCAAGGCAATAAAAAAGTAAACACCAGGGGAAATAATATAAGAATCGAGGTAAAAAGAGGAGAGACTCCATTTTCCTGACAGGAGAAAGTACTACCCTGGTGTAATACAGCTGTCCTGGGTAGCTGGAGGTCTTTACACTGCAAGTGAAGTAACAGGCATTCACAGGAGTCTGGCAGTCAGTTGGAAGGATCACTGTCAGCAATGCGTTTCAAGACCCAAAAGGGTCTCTTTCTCAATTTGCAGTCAGGAAACTTGAGTCTTTCCTCTTTTTACCATGATTATTTTATTAGTTCCCTTGATGTTTACTTTTTTATTGCCTTGGTAGTTGGAAAGCTGTACATACATTGTTGCTTTTATTATCTAATAAATGATATTAAAATGTTATATATTTACTAACATTGGCCCAGGTCCAGAACAACGTCTGCGTGCGTTTTTTCGTCCGTTCATTAGTGTAACTGGTTATTTTGAGCGATCTGCGCATGCGTAGTTGGCGTATTTACGCTTGAAAATACGTCCGTGCGATCCACAAGTACTTATTTCACTCTAGGGGCCTCATTCATTAAAAGCGATTTTTTAAATGTGATTTGACATCGCAGCGATTTTGCCGCGATTTAAAAAAAAAAAAATTTCAAATTCATTAACACGCGATTTGTTTCAAACACAGGCGATGCTCCGCGATGTTTAATGGGCTTAATCGTGGTGATTTTCATTAGAAAACCACCGCGATTAGCCTTTTAATTAATCGCGGCAAATCGCCTGACATTGAAAAAAAGCTGCAAGCTGTAGCCATGCTGTACTGATGGAACTACAAGGATCAGCAAAACTGAGCCTTGTAATTCTATCAGCACAACATGGTTACACGTGTAATCATGCAGCGCTGCGTGTACAGTGTAAAAAAAAACCAAAAAAAACGCAAGACATAAATTAACCCATACATTGCTAAAATAAAGTATGTAAGTAAAAAATATATTTTCCTAACTAACAATGTCCCCTACATGAGTGCACTTACCTTCGGTGGTCATCTCTCCTAATGTAAGTGAAGTGTGTGCAATGTATCGTGTGTATAAAGTAATAAAAAATATTTTTACACTTACCATTTGATGTCCGCATCTTGGGAAGCCTTCAAATGTTCTTTTTCAGATGTCTTTTAGTCTTTTCTTGCAGCTTGGACCATCTTCGAAATCGATTCGGTGAAATCGTCCTTAATGAATAGCAATTGACATATGTCTAACATAAAAAAAAAATCGGAATAGCGATGTAAACACTGGCGATTCCAAATCACACTCAAATCGTATGATTTGGAGCTTAATGAATCCAGTTTGGCGATTTGTAAGCTCCAAATCACGCGATTTGAGGCGATTTAGGAGAAATCGTCTTTAATGATTGAGGCCCTACGTGTGATCCTGAATTACGTAAATGTGAATTTACGCCTACGTAAAGGAGGGGGCATCACAATCGTAATTTATGGGAGTGTCAAAATATACTAATGAGTAAAGAGAGCGTGTAAACGTATTTACAATCGATCCACATGTCCGTGACAACAAACGTAATTTAATTTACGTGAACTAAAGTTAAGGTAGGGTTTCATTCGCGTAAGAACAAAAGTTGTTGCATTTCCGTGCCGCCGCGTAAGTTCGTTTATCAGAGTAAATACTTATTATGGAGCCATGCACCTGTAGCTACACATGTGAAACAAGGATTAATGACCTAATTGTGCAATCTATATAAATCCCAACCCTGCTAGTGTTTCCTCATGCTGTTCCTTGTGAATTGTTAGTGATTTGAAGAAAGTTTTTGGAAGTGTGAAAATTTGGAAGATTCATATTTGTGTAAGTACACATGATTAATGTACTAACTTTTATATGTTTAAAAAACAAATCTTTTGTTTGGTTAATGATGTATTAATAAACTAAATCATTTAGAATATGTTTTAGATGTTATGTATGTAATGTAATTCAAGGTAAATCATTGTAAAATGTTTTTTGTTTTTTTTTATTGTATTAGATTTTAATGTATTCCATCAACATGTCTTCTGTTGGCCCTGTAGCTAATGTTAGTGTATGTTTAATGTTGCTATGTTAATTTAAACACTGTTATGTTTCAATCTTTGTTTCATGTGTTTTTCTTAAACTTCATTACTATTATTACTATAATATATGATAATAATATATAATAATATATAATATAATATAATAATATATTATATTAATAGTATAATTACTATGTTTATTGTATACATCAGTGCTCCTCAACCTTTTCTCAGCCTCGGCACACCTAAACCCTTCCTAGAATTCTGTGGCACACCAAAAGCAAAATATACAAAAAAAAGTAGGAATTACAAAGCACACAGAAATTACACTGTTCATCATACCGTTCCCCTTCATAAGACGCTGCCCCTTCATCATACACTGTGCCACCTTTACCATACACTGCCCCTTCATCCCATACTGTGCCACTTTTATCCCTCGCTTCCCCTTCATCACATACTGTGCCACATTTGTCCCCCGCTGCCCCTTCATCACATACTGTGCCACTTTTATCACACGCTGTCCCTTCATCACATACTGTGCCACTTTTGTCACACGCTGTCCCTTGATCACATACTGTGCCACCTTTATCCCCCGCTGCCCCTTCATCACATACTGTGCCACCTTTAGCTCGGGCTGCCCCTTCATCACATACTGTGCCACTTTTATCACACGCTGTCCCTTCATCACATACTGTGCCACCTTTATCTCGCGCTGCCCCTTCATCACATACTGTGCCACCTTCATCTTGCGCTTCCCCTTCATCACATACTGTACCACTTTCAGGGGCTGGCTGGCAAATTTTAGCCTGGGGAGCAAGCAGTGGCCCATAACTCGTTCTTAAAGGGTGGTTGTCAGTAAACCCCTGGAGCACTTCAGGGTTTTAAAATCATCCTAAGTGTCATTACTATTGTGTTATATCAGAGAATGCATAAGGCCTGACAAATGATATACCTCAATGTAACATATTAAGTAGCACAATTATAAATGTTAATTAAATCATACAATGTTATTAAGTTGCACAATCTAACATATTAATTAGGTCACACAATGTAACATATTATTTAAGAGGCACTGACCTTCTATACCGCTTCCCATGCTACCTATACTGCTGCCCATCCTATTTCCACTATCACGCTGCCATACTAGCAATCGCGCTGCCCACACTATTACACTGCCCATACCATCTATCCCTCTGCACATCCTATTTATAACAATCACACTGCCATTACCATCACACTGCCATTAC
>WWET01000369.1:32153-59355 GCA_011038615.1 Limnodynastes dumerilii
ACATTTTGGAACTAGAAAGGGTTCAGAGAAGGGCGACAAAATTGATAAAGGGGATGGAGTCATTGAGCTATGAGGAAAGGCTAGCCAGTTTAGACATGTTTACTTTAGAAAAGAGGCGTCTAAGAGGAGATATGATCAATATATACAAATACATCATGGGTCAATACAGAGAACTTTCAAAGGAACTTTTTACCCCAAGGACTGTACTGGGGGCACCCACTAAGGTTAGAGGAAAAGAAGTTTCACAACCAGCAAAGGAAAGGGTTCTTCACAGTAAGGGCAGTTAGGATGTGTAATTCACTGCCAGAAAAGGACAGTAGTGGAGCAAGGGAGAGATGTATGTATTTATTTATCTTAGGATTGCAACAGTTTTGAGGTTGCTTTATATGGATTAACTTCAAATATAAAGATAGGGATCGCAGGAGATCCAAAATAGGTTGAACTTGATGGACTGTTGTCTTTTTTCAACCTCATCAACTATGTAACTATATGTAACTATGTAACTATGTAACACAGGCCAATTCCATTCTATGCTCATTACCCTCTCCTCAATTCCTTTCACCTACATCCCTCCTTTTATCACTATGGTCCTGAAGGGTGTAGGTCACTGCTGACAACAGCCCTTTATTAAAAGACTCCATTCCCTAAAATGGAGCTCATCAAATGTCCTGGCCCGCCACAGACAGGTAAGCAATTCTATTTCCCCTACCCAACCCTTATACTAATTCTTACCCTAACCCTCCCTTCCCTGCAGCCTAATCTTTAATTCTCCTACTAGGCTCATCCCCTCCCTGTAGTCTAGCACCGGTTCCACAGCAGGATTTTCAGAATGGGGCCATATTCTAAAAACAATCCCCTCCCTGTAGCCTAACCCTAAGTTTCCCCTTCTCCCATCCATCCCCTACCCACAGCCTGAACCCAAAACCACCCTACTAAAATACAACCCCTCCCCTGCACTTACCTGTCCAGTCGTTTGGGAAGCGTTGAGTCCGGCAGTGGTTTTGCAGCAAGATTTTCGGAAAGGGCCATATTCTAAAATACACGCAGCTGATCATTGGTTTTTGGCTGTGTGTAAAGCTAAAAAGGCTTCTAAATAAAGAATATTTCTAAGCGGAAGGCGTATAATGGCGTACGAGGGTGGATCAATAAGTACCCGTGTTAAGAGCGAAGACGAAAATTTTTCACCAAAATGTTTATTTATTTATTTTTTCAACATAGGGCTGGATCCAGACCTTGTTAAGTGCATTAACTTAGTTGGGCTAAACCATGTTGAATTCAGGGGGAGTCAAGTTAATTGTATACTTTGCATGCAGGGATATATCTTTAAATTGCTTACTGCACAGAGAGACTGACCAGCTTTACTATCACACTGTTATTTAGACTTGGAATAGGAAACATCACCTCTCAACTCTAATACTGTTTGCAGCAGATGAAATATGACTCCCCTGAAATCAACATGGTTTAGCCCAGGTGTAACTAAGTTCATGCACTTAACAAGGTCTGGATCCAGCCCATAATCTCCTTTCATGGCAATACACTTTTCCCGACATCCCTGCCATTTCTTAAAACCCTCTAAAAAATACGATTTGTGAAACTCTTTGAAATAGGCTTCTGTCTCAACGATGACCTCATTTGAGCTGAATTTTTTTCCTGTGAGCCACGTTTTCAGGTTATGGAACAGAAAGAAGTCGCAGGGAGCCAAGTCAGGCGAGTACGGTGGATGCGGCAACAATTCATACCGCAATTCATGCAATCTGGCCGCAACAATTCCGGACGAGTGAGCTGGTGCGTTGTCGTGGTGGAACAGCACTTTTTTTTTTTGCCAAATGGGGCCTTCTCTCTTTCAATTTCTCATCAAATCGGTCCAATAATTCACTATAGTACTTTCCCGTGATCATGCTTCCATGTTCTCATTTCAACAAGATACCTATTCCTGGTTAGGTTAGGCTGTGGAGAAGGGAGGGTTAAGGTGAGGCTGTTAAATGAGGATGGTTAGGCATAAGGGAGGGTTAAGGTTAGGCTGTGGGTCGAGAATGGTTAGGGATACAGGATGGTTAAAGTTAGGCTGCAGAACAGGGATGGTTAGGGGAGAGTTAATGTTAGGCTGTGGGACGAGAATGGTTAGGTATAAGGGAGGGTTAAGGTTAGGCTGCAGTGAGAGGTTATTTTGTAAAAAGGTTATGTTTTGGATATAGAAAACTTACCTGTTGCTGTCGGGCTCTTTGTAGAAACTGCAGTTGCAGGAACGATGCTGTCTTGCCAGATAATCTTGAAAATGGACATCAGTCGCCGCTCCATTGCCGCAGAGTGATCCATTAAGACAGATAATCAGAGCAGCAATCTACACTACACAGAGGAGAGTCATACCTATATCCTTATTTAAGGAAGGACATAAAATAATGAAGGTGGGCAGACTAGGTTGGGTGGGACATACACTGAGCAGAGAGGGTTAATAGACACGCATGGGCAAATGTACATTTCCAGAGGATGTAGATGTGTATATAGATATGTATAAACAAAATGAAAAAATTAAAACGCAAGACATTTATTTGACATTATTTATTTAATAAATTGTGCCAGTAAAAGCTTTTTAAAGGCGATGATATATCAATAAATAACAGTTAAATCGAGTTCCTGAGAAAGAAACTACCACAATACAATTTGTCAGATAGGTGTAAATGAGAAAAAAAAAAAAAAGTTGGCATTATTATGAAAAGCAATAATACTGAATTGTAAAAAGATCACAGCAAAAGCCCAACTTTCATACCACTGTAAACAAACAAACAAAATACAGATGTGGTTGCTTAAATATCTAAGTGGCTATTATATGTCAAAGAACTAACGCAACGTATATGCAACAAAAGGAGAAAAAAAACACACACTAAAATAAAGCTATAAAACACAAACCATGTTCATTATTTGATATCGGGGCTGCCGCAACCTGGCTTATATTGATTGTTCCTCATTAAATGCAGGCAAGGAATTAGTTAAATGCTAATTTAAACGCAAAGATTGATCTATTATAGTGTAGATTATGGCAGCAAGTTATTATTAGTTTCTGTTTGCACATTTCTGTCGCTGCCATGTTCCTGAATTAATAAGAAGGTGCATCAATAAATATTTTAGCTGTCAAGACTTGTGTAACGTGTACCATCTATCTAACTAGGCCTCTGGACACCCCAGACAAAACTTCAGTCTATCGTTCCCCCCCCCCCTTCCCATTGGCTAAGCAGTACAACCAAGTGCTGCGGCATGGGAAGCCCTGCAGCGGCTTTCACTCTTACTGGTTAACCAATCAGCTGCTAGGGACATGACAGCTGAGTGGGTGAGCATGTACAGTAAGCGCTGTTGATGAGGATTAATTGAGCGGTGCATTGTGTGTGTTCCGCAGGCACCAGCATTAGGGTCCCTTGTGCTCCTCCATGCTGCTCCCAGAGTCTTGGTGTGCTAATCAACTGATTTAAGCTGCCTAGTTGCAGCACCAGCTCTGGTTAAGGGGAAGGAAAGGGGTGGCCTACCATAGCCCATTTACAGTCAGTGTTTTCTCCTGCAAATGAGCCCTAAACAGACTCAAATCTTAACATAAGTACCCACATTGATAGCCTGATCATTTGCACCAGCTGTAGGACATGTGTAAGTCCAGGTATGAAAATATTACTTATGCTATGTCAGGCAGGGCCAACCTGAGGATCTCCAGGTGTTGTGAAACTACAACTCCCAAAATGCTTTGTCAGGTGTCAGCTATGCCTATGCAATTAAAGCATGCTGGTACTTGTACACCTGGAGACCCACAGGTTGGCCAGGCCTGTGCTATGTGCTGCCAGCCCTGGTAAATCTATTTGTACATTCTGTTTGTCAATCAGACAATACTTGTGCAAAGAGAGTCTAAATAACAATTATAACCCATCTAAAAGATCTAAATGACAATTATAACCCAGTATCCTGGGTAACAAAACAGACCTTGTTCAGGTCCCATAAGGCCAGCCACACACTAATGAATAACGCTCCTGCCCGATATTTAGAAGGTTTAAGTTGCCTGAATGCTTAAGCCGTCGCTGTGCACATCAGTACAGGGAAGCAGGGAGCGAGCACAGATTGTCAGGGTGGTGTGTGAACGCTGCAATCACCCTGATGGTGATCGTGTTATATCAGTGGCTGGTTGATTGCATAATGTGCGGCCAGCTTATTGCTCATTAAGAAGCAAATGAGAAAACAATCTTGTTCTAACGCTTCCTGATTTGGCTTTAAGATGGCTGAATTCTCATTCCATATTTTTGCACCCAAATCATTCACAAATACCAGGCTCATGGGGTATAACTGGAAATGAGCAAGTGCGCCTAAGATAAGGTGGGATGGTGGAGTAATACAGTATCTTAAAGTGGACACAGTGGGGGGAAAAAATCCATCTTGGTTTAATGAGAGAGGGTCCATGTAGAACTAAGAGTTAGGTACATAATATACCAGGAATGCACACTTACTTAAGCTGGGCACACACAAGCTGTTTTGAAATGATCCGATGCCTTTATAAGATTTTTACTGAAGTTCCGATCAGCTGCCTGATGCTTCTGTACAGACTACATCAGATTTGTATGTGGATTTTCCCCATAACTCCCTGCTGCAACGATATGCCAGCAAACAAAGGAGGCCCTAAGTGCAGGAAGAACTGCTGTCTGAAACAAGGTAAGAAAAGCATACACACTATACTTTTCTACCGACAACAGTAAGCGTATGCCCAGCTTTAGATAATACTCAAGGCCCTACAGATCAGTTTACCAGCTTACATGTATTCTAGCTGAAAAACATAATATTTACATGGAACCTGGAAATGATCATGGTAGTGTTTATACTGAAGCAATCACATTTCTCCTATACAATCAGATACATCATCCTATAAGAGGACATCTCACCAACCTAAAGGATACACGTACTTCTATTGATATGGCATGAGAAAGGAAAGGTCACAGGCCAATGAACATCTGCAGATCGGAGATACTTGACACCGCTGTTCCTATTTTTTTTTATATTTATAATATGCACAATACAATAACCATATTCTAGTGTTCTATATTCTGGATCTAAATTATGATTATTAAATAACTCAATTGCTATATTATACAGAGTTCTGTAAGGACATATTGATTGTGACTTTAGTGTGCAAAAGAAGCAAACATTACTGATGATGCATTCACACGCAGCTGACCAGACCGTAATGTCTCTGGAAATGTAACACAGCTTATTGGCTGTTATGGGCATATTGGGCCTGATTCAATTCAACAGGAAGCCAGAGTTATTTTGGTTGGAAAGGTAAGTGCGCTTAAAACTGGTTATTACAATAGCCAAATACGCGCATTTTAATACGCACCTCTATGGGACGTGTATAAAAATACATGATAAAAATGTGGACATTTACCTTCACAACCAAAATAACGCAAGCTTCACGCTGAAATGAATCGGGTCCAATGTGTAATCAAACCAATATTACAGATCCATCAGCTTGTAAAGCCCTAATACAGACATATTTGCAAATAATATCAATTCAATATAAAAAAACACAAAGAAAATGATATAAGATTTTATTCCTAATGGTTTGGAGGCTGTATTACAGGGTCTCAGAACTTCCACACACAGATGTTTGCTGCTGCAGAAGTTACTACAGATACTAGTCATGTGGAAGTCTAGACCGATAAATACAGTAGATGGCGACATTTCCAGAGAAAGGGATCTTCACCACACACTCATATCATCATAAAGGGATTTCATTAAAAACCATTTAAGTCCCAGTATGACAGGAGGGGCTAAAATGTACCAGGTGGTCCATAAGCGTGGAAATGAGTAATATTAATCCAGTGTTTACACATATCAACTAGGTGTGGTGGAAAAGTTTTTACGGTATGTGGCCAGAACGGCGGCCATCTTGAAGTCTGCCAACTTGAATGCAACTCTAAAATAGGAAGGTAGTCATGTGACATATGAAAGATGCAGAAATTCATAAGAAAAATAATGGTGGTGTTTATTTTACAATATTTTTCAATTTTTAACTGAGTTTACTTTTTTATCCAAGATGTCCAACTTCAAGATGGCCACCATATTGGCCACATACCCAGCTCATATGTGTAGACACTGGATTAGTATTTCCTTACTCATTTACATTTTTAAGAGGCTAATTCCACACTTGCAGACCACCCTGTACATTATGGAACACCACAATTCCATCTTCTTTACTATTAGTTTTTGCTAAATTTTGCTTAAGGCACATACAATGAAAAATGATTTGTATTAGTTATAAATCTGAAAAAAAAAGGCAAGTAGTGTTCAGGTATGTAAATTTATCAATACAAAGACTATCCACGCAAAAGCCAGATTATGTGCAGACCAAAAAGCATTTAAATAAAGGTACCTGTCACTCACAAACTAACAGACAATATTGAATCATTCAGAACTAGTGGCGTTCTGAGATTTCATCTCTGAATAAAGTGATATACAGCACTCTCTGCTATACAAGTTCAGTCCACAAAAACAAACCACGTATTCTGCGAGCAGGTGATGGCACACTACTAAGAGGTCACATGGATATATACAACACATGCCATTATTACACTTCAACATACTCTAGCACAGCCGCACAGAGCTGCCATCTTTCTCACCCCTGATCAGCAATCTTCTTATGAACAAAACACTCAAATGATTACACACACCATATATACTACTTCCTCTTACAGACAGTGTCACAGGACCGGCCCATGAATCTGGAGACACTACAACCTATACAGATCTTGCGCTTTGCTCACATATCTACTCAAACCTACCATGAAAATAAAGAGCAGCTAAAGAAAAATAGATCACAATTCAAAACGAAGAAAAAAATAGCCTAAATAATGGCACAAACAATTTTCAAAAAATGTAAAAATGACAAAAAAAAAGCAAATAATTATTGTAACAATATTGCACAAAAGTGATATCACATATTTTGGGGTCTTTCCTACGTCATATGGTGTGTTTCTTCTTTTATTATGGTGCAAAATAGTATAATTGCTGTGTAAACTCTGTTATTTATAGGGTTATACAATGCGGATTTTAATTGCTAAGTTGTGCATAGTATGAAGGTTTTCCATTTGTGGTGAAAGGGTTAACAAATTCAGCCCACAATGTTAAGTATATAAGGAAACCCGTACCTCACTCTGACACACCCCCTGACGAAGTCCAGACGGACGAAACGCGTAGGGGAGGGGCAACTTGACGTCCCTCAGCTCCCATCGACTTCAGCGTGATACACGCACTCACGACGCGGCCATCGCCACAACAGCTGATCGAGGTTACCCAGGACGCTGGGACCGGACTCACTTGCGGCAACACGGCTGGAGCGGTAACATCGCTATATGCACTTATATATTTTATATTTGGTACGCGGCTAGGACATAAGTCCTGTTGATGTTTTTATTCATTGGTCTCTGTTAATAAAAGGTTAATTTGCACTATCAAGCGCTTCCCCCCCCTCTTTTTCTTTTGTAGCTTTTGTCTGAGACTGTGTTTGGAACGGTCTCCAACGAGGGGAGCTGCGGTCTATTGCCTTGGACAATTGATCTAGTGCTATAAAACCTTTACATTGGACATATAACACTGTTGTTGTCAATACAATTGAGCACACCTATATTCTGTATATATATATATATATATATAAAATAAACTAGACTATATATAGATTTCTATTTTATTTTACAATTTACAGACATTTCTTTTTTTTATATAAAATTGTATCCAACAGCCTAGAATTTTTTTTTAGGTATAAATCTAAGCATGTTTTGAATATTTGTGTTCAGTCGGACATGAGCTTTTAAAGCATATTCCACTTTGACTGCAATGAAAACATTTTGCTTAGTATACATCTGACACAAGGCACTTTAGTGTTTATCAAGATGTTATGTGCTGTAACCAGTAGCAATAGATGTTTGATCACATTTTATAAACAAGAACAGAACCCTGATGATAGATTACAGCACAATTCTTGGCCATAAATGGAGCTGCTATTAAGTGATCTACATAATTGCAGGAGGTACAGGTTATACTGTAAATTCTTACTTGCTGATCCCATTGCAAGTTAACCCAGACTGCAGCATTGCTTAGGCACCAAAAATTGGAACCAACTAGGTCATCAATTACCATGCTGAAATATTTCAATCAACTTTATACATTAACCCAAGCAAAATCTGTAAAAATGGGGTCTTTTGGTTTGTGAACAAAACTTTAAAAATAATAATAAAAAAAGAACTTAAAACTTATAAAATGAGAGAAACAGCAGCTTGTTAAGTCACATTAAAATTCTACCAAGGTGTAACTAAACATCGTTATTAGAAATATAAGTGCTCTTTCTAAAACATATATAGGATATTGTTGAGGCGGTCAATATTTGTTTGTTAGAAAACATTTACAGTCTTGATAAAATAAAGGGTATGTTTTTTATGTTGGGGGAAAAAATTAAAGTAGAATAAAAGTTCCTTCAAAGTTCCGTAAAAATATTTTCAAACCATTAAGTATAGGAGAGGATTGAATATTGACCACACTGCCCCCCAGTGGTGGTAATCTCCTGCCTTCCACAGTACATAATGAAAGCTCAGCATAGCATTATTAGCAAAATGTATAATATGCTTCTTGAAAATACTGGACCCCTTCCATAAGCTTCACAATATTGAAGAATTACAACGTTTCCCAAGAACACAAGGTTTTAAGGACTAATAAAAATTGGTAACGTTAATATATTCTCCAGGGTTACAGAAGCAAAATCTTTGTGCTTGATTCCAACCGCGGATAAAGAGATTATTGCTGAGAAGGTAATCGAAGATTTATGCAAAATTCAACAAAGTGAATGAGACCTAATTACTTGGCAACAGAGATCAAAGCAAACAAGATTGTCACCTGGAACAGGCGCGAAGTCTTTGGTTATTTTATGACAACTCCACAAGCTCAAGTTAACACAATGCTCATGTAAGCCTACTGCTTATTAAGGTAGAAATGGTAAGATGCTTAAAAGCACCAAAATGCATCTAAAACCATCCAAATAAAGTATTCTTAATAGCATAGTATTAGAGCATTGTATTACATATAATCTGCAGCATTTCCATTTTTGGAAAGTGACTCAATTTGTGCCATTTCAATAGTTCCCAGAAATGGGGAATGTCGTAAGGTGATCAATGGAAGGATACATTTTTTCAGATCATTCTATCTGACACATGTCCAGGTGTATAAAATGTTCCATCTCACACATAGACAGGTTGGCAACCTTCTGTCTCACTGGATTGCGTTGCTTGGGTTTCTTCTTGTGACTCCTCAGGTGGAGAGGTTTCCATCCGCGATGGCTTAGGGTAGCGGAACGGGTAGCCGTTATCATCAAAGAACCTCCGGAAAGTAAATTCGTAAAAAGCGTGTTCTGTGTGCTTGTTACCAGAGGACATCAGGGTATCCCAAGTCATGGTGCTGTCTCCACTGTCATTCCAAGGGCTTTCCTCATCTACTGGGTCAAAATTGGAGGTGTCTGTTGGATGGCTAATTTTCGGGACATAGGGTGCTGGCTGATGTCGAATGTCTGTAGAGAAGTCAATGGAGTTGAAGAATGGATGCGCTTTAATTTCATCGGCCCCCATTCTCCCGAGTCTGTTCTCTGCCGCACAGCACAGTTTAGAAATGAGATCAGTGGCTTCCTGACTCAGTTTGATTTGGGTGGGAATGTGAAGTGTGTTCTCCCAATTAATTACCTTGAGGACAGAAAAATAGTATGGCATTAAAAAAAAAAAGTTTAGGAACAGCAAAATTTGTTACTATCACATTTAAATGTAATTTAAAAGTAAGTAACTCAAATCTCAGTGGGTCGAAGGGAGTCTTCCTTTCCTGAGCACAAAAGGTGAGTGCAAATTGTAGAGTTCAGTGTAATCATTTAAAAATGTTATAAATGGTTTAAGCAGCAGCTCACAAGAAGAGTGTCTCATGATAAACCACTTACAATAATGATCGCAAAGAAAAAGAAATATGCCAATATTAAATATCCTTTGTGGTGATGGAGGTCTTTTCAACCATAAAGATTACAACCTGGAAACAAATTGTGGCCTCTTGTTCTAAAAGGGTAAGCTCTCAGCACTTTTTGCAATGGCTCTACTCATTCTTGTCTATAATATATAAAAAAAAAAAATGCATGCATACCTTTAGTTGTGTCTCTGTTGGGTTGGACGCAAGAAAAGGTGGCTGGCCAACCAACATCTCAAAGAGAATGACACCCACACTCCACCAATCACAGAGCTGTGTGTATCCTGCACAACATAACTCATGGTTAACACAGCATAAAGCAACAGATCCCTAGTAAATATAGGAAAGCATAATAGAAGGTGCATCAGCAGCAGTTTCAATGAAAACTATTATGATAAGATACAAATGAGTACAATTTTTTTTAATTTTTTCTAAGAGGGATGTTTTGGGGATAATTCTCTCTGCAAACAATGTTTACCCTGAAGAGGAAAGCGATCTGCTGGAGGCATCCACTCAGTAAACAAGGCTAAACGCATGAAGTACAGCTCACCTTTCCGCAGGAGAACCTCTGGGGCTATGTAATTTGGGGTCCCCACTAGTGAATGAGCCAAACATCGGTGGTGTTGTCTCTTAGCTCGTTGTTCCAAGGTCTTTAACCTGTCTCCACATCTGCAGTTGGACACATCATCCCAGTGCTCACTGGGTTCCATACTGTCCTGTCGAATGTGGCTCCCTTAAGAGGGGTTTAAAAATAAAATGAAAATTACATTTCTACTTCTTTATTTTGCCAACAAAAAGTAGTAATTTAAATGGGGTATAAAATGAATAATGTTTGCTACACACTATGCGATATCCCCAGCAACCAGAGCCTTATGTCATATACTGCAAACACACTACCTGATATTTGAGCCTATCCCTCAAATGCCTTGTGCTGGTATTAACAAGACTGGTCCAACAGGTGTAAGTGTCAACCGATTACCACTAGAATGTCAGTAACATCACCTACCAATACATATATCTACCAGGAAGAACTGTCTTGGCAAAGCAGAACAAGGTTTAGAAGTGTTATCACTTGTTTAAAAATGCCGTTTCTTGTGAACATTAAAGTCCAAAGAATCATGAAGGCATGTTTAGTGAAGCCATGCAAGCTTCTGTCATCTGCTACATAGTGTAGAGAATTCCAATTACTAGGGTTATACAACCTGGAAAAAGCATCATTTTAGGATAAATCTGATAAATAATGAGAATCAACTTAATAATTTACCTTTCTGGTAATATTTTGAGTTGTGTGTCCATCTAAACCCAGTACAAAGACCAAAGTCTGTCAATTTAATATGGCCATCGAGGTCTATGAGAATGTTATCAGGTTTGATGTCTCTGTGGATAAACCCCATCTTGTGGACACTTTCGATGGCCAGGGTCAATTCTGCAATGTAGAACCTGGCCAAATGTTCAGGAAACACCTCCATGCGAATGAGAAGGCTCATCATGTCACCTCCAGGAATATAATCCATCACAAAGTATAGGTAGTCTTTGTCTTGAAAGGAGTAATAGAGCTTCACTACCCACTCATTGTCGGCTTCTGCCAAGATGTCCCTCTCTGCTTTGACGTGGGCCACCTGATTTCTATTCAACACATCTTTCTTTCTCAAAGTTTTCATTGCATATAACGCTTTGGTGTCTACTTTACTGGTGAGGCACACTTCACCAAACGCTCCTATGCCCAAAGTCTTGATCTTCACAAACAATGACTTGTCCATTTTGGCTCTTTTTAGTCTGTTGTAGTTTGACTCTTTTTGGTAAAGGATTTTTCGCATTTGCTCTTGAACAGCTTCACAAAGTCCTGCCTGCAGAAGAAAAGGGTAATGGAGTATAAGACAATGAAGGATGACAGTCACCTACAGTAGATGGTGCAACGGACTACATTCTAATTTCTAAGTTCGGAGACATACAGGACTGGATCTTGAGAACATAAATGGAAAAAATGTGGAAATTTACGCTTGGGCAAAATCATGCTGAAACGCAGGGGAGTCATATTTCATCAATTGCAAACAGTATTAGAGTTGAGAGGTGGTTTCCTAGGCCAACTCTAACAGTCTGAATGTAAAGTTGGCCAATAAACAAAAGCAAAGTATTCTACCTGCAAGCAAAGAATAAAATACATGTTACCCCCCTCCCTTGAAATTCAACATGTTAGTAGGTTTAGTAATTACTGTAGATGGTTGTATTAAGCTACACGAGTTCCCAAGCATTGGTTGATTCAGGCTATTGAATACTTTAATAATGCGCTATACACATACCAAAATCTAGAGAACATTCTATGAGTAAGTAGCAGGAAAACAGAATTTATGAAGAAACAGTAGTAGAAGTGTAGGGGATGATTGTATTTTCAGCTCAGATGCTTTAATAAGTAGTGACTACGAGGGCCGTTCTATCGATGTAGACCAGAATGTGCGTGGCAAATGTACTGCATGAAGCTGAACAATCTCTGAACTTACAATTAACATCAATAACCTTTCATAACCAACTGGCATGACACAGTATGATATACTTCAGCTTACAAGAGTTACCTGATGCATTACAAAGGTTATATACAAACAAAATACATAAATACAACAAAAAAGCTTGAAAAGATATCTAGTGTGTTCTACTTATTTATGAGCCGCCAATTCATAATGCCTTGGAAGCCGTGCTCGTACTTCCTACACATGAGAAAGTATGCTGCAAGCACAAAGCCCTGACTGAACTCCTACAAATAACTTGCATTCATGAAGACAAGCTATAGGAGAATCAACAAGACAAGTCTATGATGGGGAGAAGGCATCAGTCAGAAACCGCTATACAGCAAGCACTTTATTAACCTTCATAGACACACATGCAACAATGAAAAAGCACCATTACATGGCACAAGACAACATGGATTGCATTCATATAAAACCTTTCTTTATAGTCAATATAAATACTCTGACCCTTCATTACTGGGCATCAACAAACATTTATTCAAAGACCTTATATGGTATAGACATCCTAGAATTAGAAAGTTTGGCACTTAAATTTAATGATAAGATCACACTCTATTAAGCCGCCGCCACCACAGTGTTAAAGAGTTGCTTTGTTCATTTTGCAGTATAATTATACTACAAGACAGACAATTTTTAGCCTCCCATTCCTAGGATTACTGCTCAGAATAGACTACTGGACTGCGTTTTATTATGTCCCTCCTTAAAGTGGTAGATTTACAAGGAACGGATTTCAGTATTTCATGCTCACACACAAAGGCCTGAAGACTGAAGGACCCTGTACTCTGGACAGATTATTCTCTCTCCGCACCTGTTCCAAGTAGAGTCACAATCAGCACAAATGCAGTGCCACAAAATACCTCCAAGTACAGCAAATAAATGGTGACTTCATCTAATTTAATCTATGATGTATTTCAGAGTGGCTTGTCTTCATGTCTGCCAGTGGGAATGTGACCAGCCGACTTATATTACTACTACCACTGCCAGTGTCTGTATATGTACATACTATATATTACAGGATAAAAATAACAGTTATCTTTAAATGATTAACATTCGGAGGGGTATTCAATTAAGCATTTGGCATTTTTCAGTCCACAGTCTTTATGTGGCAGCTGCAAAGTGTGGATTAGATGTGGAGAGTGCGATTGTATCTAATTAAAAAAAAACCTTAAAATGACTGAAAAGGAGGTAAAGCCATTATTTGATAATGATATATAGCAAAGCCTGTGCATTATTTACAGAAGTATAACTTGTTTTAGACCTCTCTAAATCGATCACAATACAGTTTTACGCATTTGCAGTGGGCTCTAACAAAATATGTAGATGAGCAGAATGTGTCAATAACAGATATATAAACCAGTTATTTTCTTTGGTCAATACAGGATTATAGCAGATTATATCAGTGGTGTTCCCATGAATTATAATATTGTCTTAATATCAGCATGCTCCTCTATTTATTTTAACTTTATGAAGGGGAAGACCACTGCTAAAATTAAACATTTTAATCAGTTTATTGCTATATTTAAAAAAAAATGAATAAAATAAATAATAAAAGCACAGTAACTATGGTAGGCAGACAATTACCTCAGCCATCTCTTGTTCCAGCTGTAGCCTTCTGTTGACTTTCTGTTGATAGGTTTTGAGAACGTTTTCCACATGCTGTTCCATGTAGAACTTAAAGGCAAATGGTGAGTAACTCTTAATTCTGGATTCCCTCTTTTCCTCGTCTTTGCTGTTTTTACGCACTGGGACAGGGGATGTTTGAATCTGCTTTTTGTCTTTTCCAGATTTAACAGCTTTGGAATTCTTGGTCACTTTCTCATGTTTTACATCTCCATTGGCTTCCTCCTCAGGACTACTTGCTACGTTATCGGCAACCCGCAAGTTCTGTTCTACTCCTTTACATAAGGAGTTCAAATCATGCTGCTCCGAGCTGTTCTGAAGCAAGAGACGCTTTGGATAGGGTGGTGGTGGAAACCTCATATCCTGATTGCCATATTCCACATCCATGCCATAAGGGCCAGGGCCTGTACCAGATAAAGGATGGGGCTCAATCATCTGTAAATTTTCTGCTACTTGCGTCTGTGAAGCAAACCAACCAGGGTGGGATGGTCCTACTGCAGTCTGAGGCTCTGGTCTCATTACTCTCATACTCTTTACTGGTTGAAGTATGTGGGCAGCGGTCACAGTTGTGATAGTATTTGGTGAAGCCATTGAAGAATCAGGTTTATTTTGGGTAGCCTGCCTCAACTGTACCTGTTTTGGCTGCTGGTGATTATTAAAGGAGTTGGTACGACTTGGTACCTGGGATTCTGGTCTAAATGAGACATGCTGTCGCGGAGAGGATTCCAATCCAGGACCCTGAAGAGAATCCCGACGTGACTGAGCATTCTGCCACTGACACACACTGGCCATATCGTACATATCCATATTCAAGTTGCTTTGCGTTTGAGTTAGAAGGTTCTGGGGATTGTCAGGATATTCACTTGTAAATGGAGGCCCTCTTGAAATGACAAGCATTTGGTGAGAAGGACTTGACTGCATGTGGTGAGGGTGTGGCATATAGTGACCAGCTGTTGCTTGTGGATATGTGTGACCTGGGCTAGACTGAGGTATTGGACCTTTATTCTGTATATTCACATACCCTCCATCTTGTTGCATTTTGTTTTGAAAGGATGGGGTTCTCTGAACTCCATACCCGAGAGGATCCCCTTGAACTATGAGATGCTGCCGTCCATAGTGAGGACTGCTTGATGCATGAGGAGCCTGCATGGGCAGACCCTCTCTGTTGTGGCTTCCTATAGCATAATTCATGGCAGAGGATTCTACACTGGTAGCATAAGCCTTTTGTTGGTGCGGATGCCCTCCAGGTGTGTTATGTGCAGTAGGTCTTTGTGCAGGCCCATTCATTGCCCCAGGCTGGGGAGCAGAAAGCAGATAGTCCATATACTGACGTGGAACGTCACTTAGAACATTGGATCCTTCGACAGGAAAGCCAGGCTGTTCATAGGCTGCATTATTCATGGGATAAGGTGAAAAAGTCTCACTTGGTCCTTCAAAACTTGACCGATGAAGAACATTATTTGGAGCTATGCCTTTACCTTCAGAGACAAAGAATAATAATGTTGTCAGTAACAAACACCTCAAATAATCCCATATCACATGGCTACTTATACCAAGGTAATTGCTATATGGTGTCCAGAGCTGATAGAACACTATTTTAGCAATATATTTAAGGATTTAAAAATACATCAATACATACATAAGCATTAAACAAACATATACACATATATTTTTACACAATGCTGTTTTTAATACACCTTAATTGTCTCATAACAAATCATGGACTCTTTGGGTAGAGTGTTACCTGGCGATGTCTGCTTGATCACTTGGACAATCTGCTCATTACGGGGGTCCAAATATCCCATCTTACTGATGAACTCCAGTGCTGCCTCAATGCTTCTGCTCCCGGTCTGCTTCAAAGCCCTTACTGCCATTTCCTAATTGCAAAAAAAAAAACCATTGTTAAATTCTGATCACTTCTCATTCAAATGCAGGTTGTTATATAGTGAACATCCAAAGAGAGGTCTACGTATGACCAGGTCAGATGGTAAAAGAAGGGCCTGGCTTCGATATGGTAAACTGGAGAGTAGAAATTGATCACTAAGAATATAAAGCACACTGACAATTGATTGGCAATATGGAAATTTTCCTCAGACAGATGAATATTCTAATTGCTCTTATAACCCCCAACTCTCCCTGGTACACCTTTCTCCTGCCACAGTTACCAGCGCTTCCCATTGACATCTCCCTGTAATGTCGTTTATTATTGCTCATTGCGAACGTTAGAAATGTTTGATCTTACTATAGCAACGCGGGTATGGTTTCTCTCTTTTACAATTATTTACTAACATCACTGTTGTGATTCTTCTAGATGTATATTGTATACAAGGATACATAATATTTGTCTTCCTTTATTATAATCCTTTTAAAAAAAAAAAAAATGTAAAAATCCATTAAATGATTATTTTTTTCCCATGTCTTAATACTGACAGAAGATGTAGGGTTCCTTATATTTTGTGTTGACCATTGGTCAACCATGGTTAATATTGAGTAGATCAGAGGCAGGTTTAATTGATCAAATTTTTATGTTTAAATGCTTAGGATGTACAGTATTGTATTGTGTAATACATTTCCCTTAAACATAGTGGTAATAGCTGGTTTTGTTTAGTAAATGAATATGAATTAGATGTATTAAACCACAAAAGTGCAGCCTGTAGACAACACATCATGCTACCAAAAATAAGCACCACTAATGAGATTTCACTCACAGTGTTTCTGTTAGTATCACTATTCATGATTTACTCCCCTCTTGGGAGAAGCTTTGACTGTTTTTGTTCATTACCCGTTTCATTGGCAACCTTTAGGCCACAAATTGAAATCCCCTGGAAAGAGGTAGGCGGAATCTATGAAACAACAGTGAGGTAACGGGTAGTGAAAATAAACACCAACTATAAAACTGGACAATTTCATGGAATTACATCAGGTTTCCGTGCAGACTCATAGCAGATTTGGATATTTTTGTTAGCACCACAAAAAGGGAGGTAGCTAAATTAAGAGTGGTCAAAGCAAAGTTGTCACCTGGGTGATGTAATCAAATGAATAGTTCCACAATAAACCTCAATTAGATCTCCACCAAAAGCGTTTTCACTTACATATGTGGTCCTTTCAAAATGTTGATTTAAAGGATTTTTAATATTGGTGTCATGAACTTGTGCTTTCCATAAACATGTAGAAATAAAACCTCTACATAATACCCTCAAACACATTTTTTTAATGTAACGTCAGCATAAGCATTTTTTCTCATCTGCAGTTCCCACTTCATATACACCGTTCAGGTCAATATAAATATTGGCTGCCACACTCTGCCCAGCTTGATGAATTAATTTTGGGGGCCAAGAATACACTACAGACCGTTGAACATAATTACTCAAAAGCATTCATACTAGGTAACCCACAAATCTTAGTTATAGCATTGATATTATTTACGTAGCTCCAGTATATTCAGCATTGGTTAAAATTATTTGTCTTAGTTGATTCTAGGTCTAAAAATGTGAGACTATAAAACAGTAGAATTTTTTGTTCTCTCAATTGGATGTAGTTCTTAATATCTTGTCATATATTAGTATTTTTTTTTTTTTTAAAGCACAAAGGTTAAGTATTAATAATAGATGTTGCAGATGACTAGTCTATATACAACCTGCTCAGCTCAAAAGTCTCTGGAAAGTATTTTAAGAAGTCTGCAACTATGTTCAGCATCCAAATATATATATAAAAAAAGTCAAGAATGCACATAGCTGCTGTCTCTGGGAGAAAGTAAAATTACACAGTAGTAAAGAAAGTCACAAATCGTATCAATGGGACTATATAAAGATTAGTTGCGTAGTAGTGATGTCCCATCAATGAGTTGCTGAAGCCATAGAATTGGCCATGGTACAGGGCAGTGTTGGCTAACCTGTGACACTCCAGGTGTTGTGAAACTACGAGTCCCATTATGCCTTTACTGCATGAGCATAGTGAATACCTGACAAAGCATGATGGGAATTGTAGTTTCACAACACCTGGAGTGTCACAGGTTAGCCAACACTGGTATAGGGACACACTTCAATAAATTTAAAGTTGCCACAGGAATCTATTCTAGAGTATCGCACAAAGTCTGATGCAAAAAAAATGTCTGGCGGGGTCTGGAGAATTTGACCAGACTCCACCAGTATTTTAGGTTTAATAATTACATGCAACCACCATCTGTGGACAACTCAATAACAGAAAAAATATCCATCAACGCTTCTAACCAGATATTAGTATCACGGAATGTTGTGTGTTACTAAACAAACACACACATATTATAGTGTGTGTGTGTGTGTAAGAATGAAGAATACCTGCAGTGTGTTTAAAACCTATCCGCTTAGACAACAAGACGTTATAGGTAGAAAAAAGTGGGGGGGCTCACCAGCGCAATTGAATTCAATGTAGTGTTGCGTAGAGATAAGAACCTGTAATAATCTCAAAGGTACAGGGGGCAGCTCTAATCCTGGGCTAAGTCTGCTGTAGTCCAAGATTTATGAGGAAAGAAGATTTGTACTTGGGGGTGGATCAAAATGCGCCAGTTTACAGTGTTCTCAATTGAGTCTCTTAGGTTCTGTATGTGGATGAGTTGCAGCGTGCTCACAAATTATTTGCTTTATTCAAATATATACTACACTATATATTATTTTTTGTTTATTATTTTCTTTCCTTGTGAGCACGCTGCATCTCATCCACATACAGAACCTAAGAGACTCAACTGAAAACACTGAAAACTGGCACTTTTTGATCCACCACCAAGTACAATTTATAGAGTTTGATCATGACTGAGCAGGTATCGGACCTCCACATCTAACAGACTGAGTGAGGGATGTATTTTAGGACATCATGAAACTTCATAAGAATTATCCCGTCAGCTATTCCAAAGTCTAACTATTCAAAACAAATGTGTACAGGTGACAGAGGGTGGTTGTGAAGAAGAATCTAGCTAAAATTCTGATGTCTGCTTCTGATTCCAAGTGGAGTACAAGCTTCTCAAATCATTTAAATCAAATTTTGAAGTTTAAATGGAAAACAAAATAAAACGCAACTTTAAAAGTTTCTTAGTTACATGACTGGCACAACACATGGTTCTTGCGTCTCAAACATCTCAAAATGTTCCCATGGATATCATTCGGACACCCTGATATGAGAATATGCGCAATAAAGGTCGTTAAAAGCTTGTTAAACAGAAAAACCACTTTGAAACACAAAACAGAAGGAGAAGGTGGACATTTTTTAAAAATGTAAGAATACAAGGTGTCCTCCTGAAGACTGCGATGACTCTTCTTCTAAGGAATTTGTGATGCAACATTGTGTAATCCCTCTAAAGGACTATAAAGCGTCTCCTGAAAAACACATTTTACACACAACTGACCTGAAGCGTGAACAACGCCACAAGGCCCAAAAAAAACTTGGCAAGGTACAAATGTAATTACCATTTAGCTTGAATACGTGCTAGAGTGGAAGAGCAGCTAGCATTCTAATGTTACCAGCTTTGTTTTGCCATAAAAAATTTAGTATGAATACCATGGGGAGGTAGAAAAGAACGCTCTAGATTGGAAACATATGTTACAGGGACGTAAATCATGTCCCTGGAACGTATTCTTAGAATCTCATCATTCCTGCCATTTTTGGTAAGAATGTAAATATTTCATACCTGCTTATTAAAGACAGATTTCTAAGAATCGCTGTGGCTGAAAACGTTTCACCAACTGCTTCACGGCCTCAATCTATGAAACCCGCGTTTTGGCTTTCCATTGAGCTGCAGATAAACATCTTGTAAAGTATTGTAAATGTTGGAAGCTACAAGGTGCAGAGTTACAAATGGAAACTGTGAGGCCCTTAAAGAGATTTATTACAAATTAGGAAAATAGGAGAATTGAAAAAAAAGAATAAACACATGGAATGCACAGGAAAGGTTTTCAAGCCAAATGACCCAATCACTGTAGGTGGGCAAAAGCCACCATTTTACATCATATAGATCTCAGCTGTGCTGACAATGGAAGTTCTGATCGTTGCTTTATTCATGTTTTAAGTTGGTTGCCAAGTTCTGTGATTGAGGTAAGTATAGGAAAATGTGTTTTTTTTACGGCTTGTAATGCCAGTTACATAGAAACATAGAATTTGGTCGTTTATTACGGCTATCCGGACACCGGGTAGGGCTGAGGTGAGGACAAGTACCGATGATATTTTGAATCTTTTTCGGGTCTATTATTCGGATCTTTATCAGAGCAGGCCAATTGATGTGCAGCAACAGGCTGCTATGTTGGAAGAGGCTAACCTTCCCCAGTTAACACAATTGGAGAGGGAAAGCTTGGAGGGAGATATCAGTCAGACAGAGGTCGAGGCAGCCATAAAACATTTAAAGCTACATAAGGCCCCTGGCCCAGATGGATTGTCGGCTGGATACTACAAATTATTGAGCCACAACATAGTACCAACCCTTACGGACCTATTCAATAAGTGTTTGCGGGATGGGGAGAGCGATGGGCGGTTCAATGCGGCTACCACAATTCTCATACCTAAGCCGGGGAAGGATCCACAATTGATGTCCTCGTATAGGCCCATCTCTCTGCTCAATACAGATATTAAGTTGTTGGCAAAAATAATGGCAAATCGTTTGCAAGATATCCTCCCTTCGCTACTTACACCCCACCAACTGGGTTTTGTTGCGGGTCGTCAATCTGTCAGAGGCATCAGAACTGCTATTGCGGCCGTGGTTCAGGCGCACAATCAGCCTTCTTCAAATTACATGTTGCTGAGCCTTGATACCAGTAAGGCATTTGATACGGTGCTTTGGCCACATCTGTTTAAAATTCTGGAATCCCGGGCCTTTCCTTTGAAATTTATTTCATTAATTAGGGCCCTGTACAATGACCCTCACACCTCACTTCTTATTAATGGCTGTTATAGTGACCCTATAACTATGTATCGGGGGACAAGGCAGGGGTGTCCTATGTCTCCGCTGCTTTTTAATTTGGCCATTGACCCCTTGTTGCGAATGCTGGAGGGATGGTCGCAGTTCCAAGGCATAAAGATAGGGAGTAGAGTGGTTAAGGTGACCGCTTTTGCGGATGACATCCTGCTGTACGTGGCGAACCCCAGGGAATCTCTGGCCCCTATATTTGATAAACTGCACTCCTTTGGAGATGTTTCGTGGGGTTCCGTGTAAACTTGGAAAAGTCAGTGGCGTTGTATTTGCAGGGCCTTGTTGTCACCCCACAGTGGGGACGGAATCTCCCCATCCAATGGAAATCGAATCCTTTCACTTACCTTGGGGTACAGGTACCTAAAGTCCCTTCACGTTTATACGATATAAACATTACACCTGTTCTAAAAAAGACAGAGGAGGAATTGAAAGGATGAGATCGTCTTACGCTTTCCTATACGGCCCGTATTAATTTAATTAAGATGGTTCCCTTACCAAGACTTCTTTATCTCCTGCAGGCACTACCCTTACAACTTAAAAAGAAAGACTAAAGGTTCCTAAATCATCTCTTTCGTTGCTTTATATGGAGCGGAAAAAGGGCACGAATTGGTCTGAAAAAACTCCAGCAGCCTAAATCTAATGGTGGATTTAATTTTCCTGATCTTACTGTATATAGTCACGCGGCACATCTCCGCTACATCAGAGACTGGCTTCATTAGTTTGAAAAAACTCCAGCAGCCTAAATCTAACGGGGGGTTTAATTTTCCTGATCTTGCGGTGTATAGTCAGGCGGCACACCTCCGGTACATTAGAGACTGGCTTTCAGATCAGGAGAATTATGCTAATACGGCTGTTGAGAGTGGCTTTCTGGAGGGTAACAGTCTCAGATCACTCTTACATCTGGATTCGAGGGAGGTCACCCTGAACGTTAAGGAGAACCCACTCTTATGGTCCACTAAGAAAATATGGCACATTATCCGACACAATCACAGTTTGCATACACAAAACACAATACATCTACCATTTTTGCATAATGCTGATTTTCAACGTGGCATGGCGTCCTACCCGTTCAATGTGTGGAGGGTGAGTGGGGTTAACTCCATTGGTCATTTCATAGATAATAAGAATAGGCGTTTATACAGTTTTGTAGAAATGGCGGAGAAATTTGAGGTGATCAGAAGTTACCCATTAGCATACGTACAGGCCCGCCACTATGTGGAGGGGGTTGTGCAGAGTTTTCAAAATCTAGACTGGTACAATCCCCTTGACCGTGTGCTTCTACAGCCAGTACCGAAGCGTAGGGCTCTGTCTGTGCACTATAATTTACTGAGAAGCTCTATCGATTATGAAAATATCTCATCAGGATTCTCAAAATGGAAAGAGGTTTTCCCATCATTGACTATTGAGAGACTTCTCTCCTTTCTGAGATTTTCATGTAAAATGTTCCCAGCAAGTACATTTATTGAGCTGTTTTACAATATATACCACTATGCTTACCTGTCCCCGCTTAAAAGATTTCAGATTGGCACCTCACCCTCCCACTGTTGTCAGAGATGTCTGGCTGCTGAAGCTGATCTATATCATTGTTTGTGGGATTGCCCTTTAATTAAACTCTTTTGGGCCGAGATACGTAAATATGCCATGGACAATTTGGTTAGCTATGTACATTTTGATCCACAGTGGGCTATTTTGGGGATCCTGCCAGAGCGACAGAGTATTTATCCGGGGGGGAGGAGATTGATGTTAGCGATCAGTGCTGCAGCTCGCAAATCTATTCTGCAAACCTGGCTCAGTACTACTGCTCCGTCTCTGACGCTCTTTCATGAAAAACTCTATTTTATCTTTAGAATGGATTGGTTGGAGACAGTCCTGGAAAAAGATAGCAAGATAGACAGATTTTTTGACACTTGGGAGGGTTACATTGATAAGCTGGATTCTTCAATAAAACAGCAATTGCATAACAATTTTAGCCTCACATCCTGGTATCTGCTGAGAGTAATGGATAATGATCCACCGATATGCTTCCCGCCAGATTGGAGGGCAGGCAGGACATGATGACTTGGATATATGGACGCTTCTTGTTATTTATGTTAATGTAACTCCTGCTGGATACTTGCTCACAGTGTCTGCATTTTGTTTGGAACATGAATATAATATGGTAATTTTATCATAGTACTACTTGTGATAATTACTTATTTTTCCTGCTATGGTTGTTGCCTAGTAAGATCTATGTTCTTGTATGATTATTGCATTTATTGTACATTTCTTGTCAATTGTAGAACTTCTATGTGACATGATTCTAATAAATAAATTTAAAAAAAAAAGAAACATAGAATTTGACGGCAGATAAGACCCACTTGGCACATCTGCTCTGCCCATTGTTTAAACCTCTTGTATGAAACACTATTTGATCCTTAGTTCTTTGTAGGGATGCCCCAAACATGTTTAAATTGCTATACTGTAGTAGCCTTTACCACCCCTGATGGGAAGCTATTCCACTTAGCTACTACTCTTTCTGTGAAGTCATTTTTCCTCTGAACCTCCAGTTTCATGTTCTAGTGTTCTAATAATTCTCTTCCTTTTAAGAACGTTTCCATCCTTTACCATGTTAAAACCTTTGATATAGTTGACAGTTTCTATCATGTCCCCCTTACCACTCCCTGCTCCAAACCAAGAAAAGGGGGCATGATAAAAGCTTTGTGTTCTACACAAAGGGCCAGATCCAGACCCACGAACGCAATACATGCATGTGAGGGTCTGTAAGTACGAACGCATATCTGGGAGCGCACGCCCCCCTCCCCCCCCGCACACGTAAGTGTCCAGATTCCTACCTTACATTTTATGATTAGGTCTTTATGGCTGCAGACAGTCGTAATGGGGCTTCTCGCCTCCTAAAATTGTGGCTGGCTTCTTTTTTGTACCGGCCGTTGTACATAGTTACGTACACCTACCGGTATGCACGCGTAAGGATAATGCGCAATACCCGTCGGCCGTTGCTCTGGCCCAATGTCTGTAATCAGGGTACACGACTACAGCCATTCCCTACAGTGGTGCATATTTATTTATAATGAAACACTTAGTCATTTTTGTCTTCTGAACCTCTAGCTGGGCTGTATAACATCAGAGAAGTTCTCCATGTTTGTTAGAATAGGACTGTTTTAGATTCAGGTAGCAATGTCCTATTTCATGCTCAAGATAGCAGCTCTTGCCTATTGGTAAGTAAGAGCAACTTGATCAGGCACAGCTATGTATCAAAGCAGAAAACGTTTACACTTCCCTGCAATACCAACATTATAAAATACTTTCCAGGGACTTTTTCATAACACCTAAATGTCATGTAGAGAACAGGTCTATTAATGCACTTAGTGTTAGCAGTGCCTATGATTGGTGCTTTACATAACTACTACATCATTTCTGCCTCATACAGGGTTCTAACTTTAAAGGTTCCAGCCAGACCACATCTCAAATTAGAAGAACAGCAGCCATTAGTTAGCAAAAACAGTAAGAACAGGGGTTGGACGGCCTGCTGCTTGTACAGCATATGGTTGAGTAGTCCCAATATTGAGTAACTACTAATTCATACATAGTCAGAAGTGGATACAGCACATTGGTGACATGGCCCCTTAAGCATTATGCCTACCCTCTGTTAAATGTTGAAGAGTGAGTTTATGTATATGCAATGTGAAGATGGGAACAAATGCACTGTATTCAGTCAAATTCTCCTATATAAACCTATAACAGACACTGGAGGAGTTTAAATAAAAATCTTTGAACAGAAATAAAAAGAAATGTCGCAAACATGTTTATCAATCTGCTTTTATAAATCCACCCGTTTCCTCATTTTGCCTCTAAAATGATCCACTACTTGTGTCAGGAATCTCTTTTCCACAGTCTGGTTTCACAAATTTGGCTTCTATGGCTCTCCAGTAATGTGAACTATGTGTCAAACCAGCCGTGTTTACAACAAATTCTGCAATTCCAAAAATAAAACGTCTGCACTGCCTGAATTACACACATCCCAAGCAGGCTGTCAAGCCTTAAAAATAAAGGCAGCACACAGGGGAGAAGATTTAGGAACTATGCACATAAACTGGAATAAGTACAGGTTAATCATTAACACCAGTGGTAATCAACTTGGTCCCTAACACTACTAGCGGACGATTCAAACTTTCATGGTGGGCATTTGGCAGCCCTGATAACATGCACGACTGGTAGTGGCCGATGATGTCATTAACTGTGTTCAGTGGTACAGTGGACTTCGTATAGTTTGCATGGAGTGCTTGTGGCTCTTTTGTATATTGAAACTTTAGGACCCGGACATTGTACAGTCAGTTCCTAAACAATGTCCAGGTATTAAAGTTACCATATACAAAAGAGCCACAAGCACTATCAGTCACATACATACTGCCTGAACTGCTGCATCCAGGCACTGTGTGTGCGTAGCTATGGTAGCAGCAGTGGGAACAGGGGAAGAAAAGGTGGTATATGATAGATAGAGGGGATGCATAGGATGGATACATACAGGGGGTATTATTATTTTAATATGTGATAGTGTGGGGAGGGAAGGGGGGAGCAAAGCATATTTTTTGCACCTGGGCTCACTACTCGCTAGTTCCGCCTCTGGTCCAGAGCTCCTGCACTAGTAGGCGTTCTATCAATGGAAAGGCAGAGATTCATGGCATTTAGATTAACTAAATAACTAATAAAAATACATAACATATAAATAAAAAGATACATTTAAGTCCATATTTTTACAACCCCCCCCCCCCTCTAAAAAGGATTTTGCACTTAACTGTGCTAAACTGCAGCACCGGTGGGTGGTAAGCAAATTTTACTAAACAAAAGTGGTAGGTATTAAAAGGTCGACACAACGACTGATTGAATTTACACAAATACTTTGTCTATTTACAGATTTGCTATAAACTATATCCTCTCTTTTGAGGACCTCAACCCAAAACGAGGGGCCCCTCGTGGCCACTAAATTGCCCTTCTGTCCCAGTTGTTACAGCAGGGTACTAATACGTCGTGGGGGGGGGGGCCCTCACCAGTGGTTTCTGCTTTACTGCACTCCAGTCGCCAAGTTACAGTCGTCATGGCGACCAGTAATTGTCGAGTCCTGAGTTATCCTTATAGTTATCCCAAGCATGTTTAAGTCATTAAAATCTTTGCTCAAAGAAACATTTTTTTGACATTTTACAAAGTTTAGGAATTTAACACACAAAATCATGTCTGGTCATAGCCATTGCATGAATAAGATGCAGACTGGAATGCATAACATACTGCTCATACTTGTGCAGGGGATATACATAACTGAGTAAACACATTGCTCTGGTAGTTTAATGCATATCGGTTCTAGCATTTAGGTCACTTAAAAGTTTACTTTAATTCGTACTTAAAATATTTTCATGTTTTATGCTAGAAAAATGTATTAAAATTGCATGAAATTTGGCCTTCAACCAACACTGGCACGACACTGGGCAAGTGTGCACGCTCACACGACCATTTGAAACATCCCATCATGGTCGGGTCATGTTATTTTTACACCTACTTAAAAATCAGGAGGCGCGACCTCTAACCACAAGTGTGTATGCTCCTGCCACTGCTTTATCCTATGCTACTCCAGATTCTGACATCACGCAGCGCTGTTATGTGTGCGAGTGAAAGGCGGTCTGGAGAAGTGTGTACGGTGACGGGATACGTTCAGCAGAAGCAAGTCGGGAGTCAGCTGTATTATGCAATAATAAAATAGTTGGGTGTTTTAAGACACAGGAAGAGGCTTTTTTTTTTTGGGTCAGATACTAGTTCCCATAGGAAGGAGGGAATAGGAGAGATTTTAATAAGATGCCTCACTCAATATTGTATACAAATGGAGGCCATTTTTTTCCAGGTTGTATTTGCATGCACAATAATGCACACAAAACGATTCTGTTCCCTAGTGATGAAACGGCTTCATAGAGAACAGACAGGCTGCATCCTCAATGACTCTGGAGCAGACTGTGAATGACAGTTAAACATTAACATTTTATCTATGCAACTGGCTTGGCACAAGAATGCTCAGTTTTTCTCACTGTTGTCATTTTAAGTGTGTGTGCCCTCGCTTGGGGGGGGGGGGGGGGGG
>WWET01000369.1:69098-100754 GCA_011038615.1 Limnodynastes dumerilii
AAGTTTTTGGCCTCATGGTTAATCCAATCTGTAATGCTCAGCATAAAGTTGTTCTGCAACTATGGGGCAATAGCTCATTAACAGTCCAAACAATGAGAAGATCTGCATTCTCAATCTGTAACACAAGAAGGGCAATTTAAAAGGATGTTTCAGTATTTGCTAAATCTTTTTTGTGCCTTTAATCTGCAGCAATTAGAAGTCACACTTGACTGTCAAATGTCTTCAGCAGTAAAACAAAAAAAGGTTGTTCTTATCTCAGTGTCATATTTGTTATCTTGTACAAACCCTGTAGCATCATGTACTAAAGTGGAGTAGGAAATAAGTCCATAAGGAAGTTACAAGCCCTACAGTACAATAGAAACATAATAAGCTAACACAGGGGAGAGCAAAGAGTGGTGGTCTCATAGGTGTCTGAATTTATGGTCATTGGTGTTACTCAAAAAACAGTAAGTAAATTAATTAGTTACATTTAGGCAACGAAGGCTTGCCATGCACAGGACGGATTTATCAGCCACCTGTCAGACAAATGATGGACTGATCTGGAAAGCATAACAGGCTCAATTTAGCTGACCAGGGCTGTTTTGTTGGGTTTACAAGAAAAATCAGTCCTGTATGCAAACACGGTAATAATGAGTAGCCCATTCCCTGGAGATTGCAGCACTTCGTTATTAATGCCAAAAAATAAATATTTTCCACTATTCATCATTTATTCTATACACATGTATGACTCAAGAACACGTGGCTAATAAACTAGGTCACTCAATCACAAGTTTCACTTTAAATGGGGGTAAAGTGGATATAATTAAATCATCAGACTCAAGACCCAATAAAAATGTACTCTGCACACTTCCAACTTCCCTAAATCTCCCCCCATTACAAGAGTCTGCTGTGTTGTGTATCTCATATGTTTGTGTAACAATAAAAGATAGTGCTTCTGAATTATTGGGACTCTCATGGCAGTGATTGTGGTCCAGATTCACAGTTACGTAGTTTTCTACGTACGTTGTTTTAAGAATTGACTTACTACGCATGTGTAGTAGCTTATTTACACTATCTACGTACGTAGATTGCGTACTGTCTTTTTGTACACAAGACAAAAACTACGCAATTGTGAATCCGGACCTTCGACTCCAGACAGTTTTCATCACAATTAGACACATATACACCATTTCACAATACAACAAATAAATAACACAAAACTCTATTATTAAAATATATATATATTTTCTACTCCAAAGCAAACCAAGTGTAACTGTGAATCTGGACCTATATTTGCTGGATGCCTAGATTTCCTCTAAGCATCTCATAAGACTTTGCAAAGCAATGTTGACTGTAAAGAAATGTGAACAAAACTTCTTGGTGCACACACATACGATTGACAGATCAGGAAGTTCTCTTATAATCATTAACATATAAAACCTCAAACCAAACCGAAATCTGGGAGGGGGAAAGTTGGGCTAGTAGGAAGAGGATATACAGGTGGCTGGAAAGACATATAACCAATGTACCATGTACATATTTTTACAGAATACCAATACCACGTCCCATTCAGTATTTCACGCTCCCCAACATCTAGATGCACTTTTCCTTTGTATTGCCATCCCCAGAGAGAGAGTAGACCTGCACCTGGTATTGTGCTGTGCCAGACATCTTGATTATGTGGTGCAAGAATAAAAAATTGAATAAAATTATGGTGCAGTTCTGAAGCCAAGTGAAGAAAAATATAACAATGGAACCACGCTAGCAAATTAACCCTTGAAATTCATTGATACACAAGCGTCTGCATTATAAAATAATAACCACTAAAGAAAAACTGTATTGTGAGATATGGTTATCAGGGGTTCCAGAACCTGTCTGTCATATCCATAGAAGATCCGTGGGAAATATACTGGTAAGGCGATAAAATATTAGATGCACATGTTTATGTGGATACTAAAATCTCCCCCTGAATGGATTTGATAGTCTTAAGCCATCTGATACAAGGGAGCACAATGATGTAGAGATTGATAAATTAAAGGGTTCTTTGTCCCCAAAGCTAAAATATATTTCCCTATAAAAACAAACATTTCAATACAAGGTGATTTATATGGGGAGAGGCATCCCAGCCAGTTAGCATTTCATTAAAGCTTGGATAGAGACTTTGGTAAAAATGCCTACGGTTACAAAACACAGAAAAAATGTCAGGCACATCTTCTTTCAATTATATGCATATAAGGCATTTTGCTAGCTTGTTAAAGGGTCAGTGAAACAGGTTAAAAGCACATATGGGGAAGAAGATGATGTAAACAGGATCACATAGCACACATGGACAGCGCACTGTACATAAAAAAAATGCCAACTACTAGTGTCTATGGCTTTTGTTCTCTTCTTCATAGTGTCACATATCTAGCAAAATCCAAGGATTAAATAGCTATTAATCAGCAGCATCCAACAGGGTCAGGAATAGTTAACATACCTCTGGTCAAAGCAGAGTCACCACACTCCTTTTAAATAAATGATTAAAGCCCTATTGCAGCGAATCATTAGTGTTGGCTTTTATTTATTTTAAATTACTGCAAAATACTTTTAACTTTCCTATTCAGCAATATATGTAATAAATGTGCTCCTCTCTGTATGGTGGGCCTGCAACATGTGTCCTGACCCAGCCACTATCCAAAGGAAAAATAGAAACTTTAGGTTATTCTCAACGTCACCTGATCTCATAAAATTCCACACACGAACATAAAACACAAACCTTAAACAACCTCAATGTCTTAACTTTTCTCCACATAAAAGTGGCCTCATGACACCACTCTGTTAAAGGGAGCCAGGAAGTTAGAAGACGTGTCCAACGTGTTGACAAATTGCTTTTAAACACTAGTCCAAACAGCGATCAGTGCGAGAGAGTAAACGGCCTGGTACATTACCTTGGCTAGAGTCCCAGTCTTGGCTGTGCCACTTTCTAGTTAATCACATCGTAGTTTCACAGAGAAACTGGATTTAGAGACTTCTATGTAATAGAAAAAAAATTCAAGGAATAGGACGTCTCCTTATTCTTTGGGAAGTTGCTTTAAGTTCCTCCTTCACCTCCTCCTCTTTCCTCTTGGCGTCAACTCCTCAGTCACTAAGGCACATTCCAAGCTGTGGAGAATTTACAGTCTGATCAGAGCTTCTTAGTAGGGAAGGGGGGATCCCCCATGTGCCTCTCATGCAATCCAAACCTAGCCAAGCACAGAGAACCATTATTTAGATATATAACTGCAAGCCATGCATAGAATATAAAAACACATGCAATACATAAAACTAATAAATTGCTAGCAAAGGTGAATTTGAATACAATGAAAACAATCACTAACGATAAAATAGGATTCTTCATTCTGATTTCTAATACTACATTGCAGCATGACGATATCACATTATCATCCAACTAGCAAAATGCTTTATTGGAATAGGATGTAGATACCAGAGGCTTTTTGCACAGGACATAATGGATATTTGCAATTAAATATCAGGGACCTGATTCAGGGTTAAGTAGGAAATAAGTAAGCGCGGATTTGCAAAACTATGCACCTATGTAGCAAGTACACACCCATGACATTCTCTTCGTCCTTACAGATTTTAGCTGACTTCTGCCACCATAGTTTTACCTTAACCTGTCGTATGTTTGTGCAGAGTTTATGAAAGTAAGTATGGAAGTGCCTAGCTCAGTCCACACTGTCCAATTTGTATGTCTCCCCCACCCACTTTGCATGTCCTCGCTCTTACGTAGTGCTGGTATGCCTCTTCTTACGGATGTCAGAAGGTACGGAGTTCAACTCCATGCGTAACGAGGTCTTATGAGTATCATGAGTCATTGCATGCGCAGATAGCAAATAAAAACACAAACACATGAACACAGCCTGCATATTTTTAGGAACATTATTAAGTCTGAATACGACCCTAGATCATGTACGAGTTGTTAAAAAAGGACTTAATGCATTACATAATCATTCTTTTGCAGCTCATTACAAAGGTGGATTTAAAGCAAACTCCGCATCATTTTAGAAAGCTCATTACAACTGAAAAGCAACTAAATCACCTGTACAGACTTTTTACATAAAGACAATTTTACTACTCATCTATTTGGAAAACATTGCTTTTGTTCTTGGGGGAGAAGACAAGCAAAAAACACACGATAAGGTCTGTATTTTAGGGGACAGATTTACTAAGCTGCAGGGAAAGGTAAAGTGGAGATGCTGCTCACAGCAACCAATCAGATTATAGTTGACATTTTCTAGTATGTAAAAGGAATGTGAGAGCTAGAACCTGATTGGTTGCTATGGGCAACATCTCCACTTTTCCTTTCCCGTAGCTTAGTAAATCTTGCCCTAGGACACCGAATACCAAACAGACTAGTTTCAGATTCTTCTTCTTAGTTATCTGCTGGTAAATCAGGCAGACTGTCAACTTGTCAGTTGTAGAGTAGACAAATAACTGGTCAGTAACATGAATCCTGCTCTAAAGTCACCAATATACATAAATAATAACCATACCTTGGATAGTTTGAATACTGATGCATATGATTCAAAATAGACTATGTACACAGCAGTCAGAACAAGGAAGCAATAGGTCAAGCCCACAATTCTATTGGTTACAATCACAAGTAACATTGAATGTTATCAAGTTTACAATCCAAATCCAACCGAACATGATTTACATGATTAATTGATGTATCAATCATTACGTTAAAACAAAATAGATATAGTACTACTTAATGCTTTAGAGAAATAATGAGAAGGATCACAAAGTCAATAACAACATGTAAATAAGAACAGTAAATTTATATTCGCTGATGCTCTGAAAAATGCAGTGTGGAGACAGTAAATCATCAGATAAATCCAATCTGCTATAAGACTTTTGCTTTATTAGTTTAAAATGTTTACATTTTTTTCCCTTATACATTACAGATATAAGTTATAGTGCAGATCAGTGGTTCTCAACCTTTTTTGTGAATTACCAAATACCCACTATGGAAGTCAAGTACTACTTTGCATATCATGTAGACACACATCCAACCAATATTTATATTTTCAGGGGTTTTGCTGCGGTTTACAAATTTTTTGTAGTGATTTTAAGCTGCATTTTTTACCTATGCCATTTAGCCCCCCCAATACATTTTATTAATTATATCCTTGCCCATTTGTTATCTTACCTCCTTACAACCTTACTCCGTTGCCCTGACAACCACATGACAGTGGTCCAAGTACCACTGGTTGAGAACCCCTGGTGTAGATCAATCAACTACAAGGTGTAATAAGGTCTGTCTTCTGACATGTGCCACTTTAGGAAGCTTTGTGTTACAATTCTCAGATGACACATTCTGCAGAAGTGTAATGTTGGCAAATGAATCACTACTATAGATGTGCTTAAAACTCTGGGATCATATGATAAAAGTAAAATTCTATTTTGGGGAATAAAATGCTAAACCTTTAACAACACTAAGGTAAAGAAAAGTCTTTCAATACCATTTTCAAATAATCCAATAGGGCAAAAGTGAAGTATTCAGTGGTAATCAGTCAAACCTGCTCCTATGATTACCTGGTGGCCAGTACAACCTACAGGTGTGTATATCACCCCCTAATCCATGCACCGCCTGGTAACATCTGGCACCTTTGCAGTCCATCAAACAGCGCCACAGTGCATAACATTTCCATAACACAAAGATCATATCACAAGGTAATACACCTATAATAAAGTATCTCTAAACACACATGAGAGGGGACAGTGCCCTGTATGGAAGTGACTTACAGGTAACAGTGATGCACCCCGGGGTTCTCCCCTCACGGCAGCTCTGACGGTGCACGTCCCATGCCCGGTGCTCTGCTCCCCCCTGTCTGGCTAATGACGGTACACAGCATTACGTGTCACGGTCACACACACGTGTGTCTCTGAGGCTTCTCGGTACGGCCGGTTCCCGGGGGTCTCCCGCAGCCGCTTCTCCCCTGTCGGGCGATAGACAGAGCGCGCGGCAGGACGGACTTGGACGTTCACCACATTGTTTGCATTCCATTGCGGTCACGTGTTCTATGCCGCCTGCGTCATCTCACAGCCAGCCCACAATCCCAGGCAGAGGGGGGCGGGGTTCGGAGAGGGCGAGCTCCCCAGTCTGTTCCCGCCTCCTGGCGTGGCAGTTACAGTGCTCAGCAGCCCCAGCATAACCTGCACCAGACGCAGGTATATTGATGGGAGTTGTAGTTCTGTAGAGGGCCACAAGGACCAGGTCTGCACCAGAGCCCACTTACTCAAGCAAAGTACCAAAGTGGGCTTTGTGTACTGCGCATGCGCCATCCAGATGTTACGTAGAGTCTGGTAATATAACTTCAGTTGTACGGAACTTCCATGCTATAGATTTGAAGACCATAGGGATAGATAGTTTCAGGGTTAAGAAGGAAGATAAGAACGATTAGGGGTCGTATTTACAGATACGATTTAACTACTTTTCCGTGCTTATTTTTAGGATCGGATTAACTGCGCATGCGTAGTAACTTTTTTTACGCTAGTTACGTAGGATTTGGTCACGGATGTCCATTAGGCAATAATTTAAAAATGCAGTGGCGTGGTTTTCTTTCATACGTGTGAAGTTACGTGAAAGTGGGTGGGGGGAGGCATGTAAATGGCTTTTTGTGGGCGCGGTTAGTAATGTACGCACGTACTTAAGCAACTTAGGCATGTAAATATGTCTGTAGAGTTAATTGTGCCCTATGGAAACATAAGTCACCAAAAATCTGTCCGAATGAGGGGAGTGTCATGGGTGCTGCTTTGCAATTTAGGTGCGTATATTTGCAAACTTATTTCTTCCGGGGGCTTCCAGGAGAATTTTTCTAAGAGTTGGATCCTGTTTTAATATGGGGTAATTATCTAAAACAATATTTATTTTTTCTTTTTAAAAAATGTTTTGTATATATGTGTATATATATATATTTTTTTTTTTCAACATTAATTTTTATTGAAAAAATTTCCAAACAATACAAATATAACTTCAATACAGAGAAATGTATGCAGTAAACAATTTGCAGACATATCTAAGTAATATATCTTTACAGTATAAGGAAATTTTAGTAACAGACAAACAAAAAACCCAAACAAACAAGGGAGAGGAGGAGGAGGGGGGGGGGACCAAAAAGGGAAGAAGGGAGATGAGAAGCTGTTACAGATACAGGGACCATAGCATATCTAGCACTTAATTATGGACCACAAATTGAAATGGTATTATATATATGAGAACCTCATAGTAGGAGACCTTAAAGACAAAAGCAAACACAGCATGTGCAAAATATTGAATACGTTGAAACCAATAACTCAACACCTAATTATTTAAGAGAGGAGGGACTGGTGAGCCACTTTGCTCAGGGGACTCATAGCCGACCGGGGTCCTATCAGAGACAAGGGTGGGATTGTACGCTATGTATTCCGCCCACAGGAACCATTGGATTGAGGGGGAGGTGGCAGTGGCCGAATATGGAGTGTCGAGAGTTTCCATATTATAGTGAAAGTTTATTTTGGCTATAACCCTAGTTATACATGGCGGAGAGGAGGATTTCCATGCCTGACCCACTGCAGCCTTTGCTGCTGACAATATATGACCCAGAACATACCATCTATCTTTAGGAATGTTGGGGGGGTATAGATGCAGCAATGAGGTCTCCAGGGAAAGATCAATTTGCAGGTTGCAAACCGTTGAGGTTAGTTGTGAAATCTGAGACCAGAAAGGCTGAATATGCGGACAGGACCAGAAGATATGTAAAATATCTCCCATGTGTATATTTTTTAATTAATTTTAATAAATTAAATACTAAGTTAAAATTAGTTGATCTAACCACAAGTAGAGACTAATGAATTAAAATTCTGTGATTGGTGGGAGGCACTATAAAACTACCATGGACATTGTATTTTCACTTCTTCTGATTAAATCAATGTTAATTGATGAAATGCGTCATATTTTTAAATCTGTTGTGAGCAATATTTACCATTACAGCTTAATTTTAATTGTTTGGACACAGCCTTATTTTATTTTATTATTAATGTTTATTTATAGGCACCACACTGTATCCGCAGCGCAGTGCAGAGACAATAGGAAAGCCAAAAGATACATATACAATAGGTACAAATTCATAAAAATAAGGAGCACAATAAAGTTACAATAAAAAATAAATACTGTACAATTAATGAGGACAAGGTAGAAGGGTGATGACAGGGGGAGGGGGCCCTGCTCATAAGAGCTAGCATGCTAAGTTAGAGGGGGTAAACAAACAGGAGACACAGGGATGGAGATGGGGAGGGCAGGTAAGCTTAGGTGGAAGAGGGTAGGCTAGCCTGAAGAAGTGGGTTTTGAGGAAGAGTTTGGCGTGTGATCAGGGTCGGGTTATGCAAAAGTACCTAGTAAATGCCTAGGTCCTGGCGAGCCGCAGGGGCCCAGGATCTTACACTGTTAAGCACCCTTGCAGCCTTAAGGACAGGCAGGATCCCTTGGGGGGCCCAAAGCCGGCATCTTGCTTAGGGCCCCATGATTTTTAAATCCATCTCTGCGTGTGATTGCCTGATAGGTTGTTCCAAAGCAGAGGGGCAGCCCGGGAGAAGTCTTGGATGGGGGAGTGAGAGGTAGTTATCAGGTTAGATTTGAGGTGGCGGTCACCAGCTGAGCGGAAGGGTTGGGAGTGAGTGTGGATGGAAATAAGGAAGGAGAGGTAGGAAAAGGAGAGAGTCTTGTAGGTTGTGGTGAGGAGCTTGAAGAGAATTCTGAAAGAGACAGGAAGCCGATGTAGAGATAGACAGAGCTGGAGGCAGTGCGAATGAAAGGAAAGATAAGTCTGGCTGTGGCATTTAGTATGAATTGTAGGTGAGCAAAACGGACCAGAGGGAGGCCGGAGAAGAGTCTGATGTAAGCTATGTTGCAGAGGTGAAAGCGGCAGTACAGGGAGAGGGCGCAGATATGGGGTGTGAAGGAAAAAGAGGAGTAAAGTATGATGCCCAGGCAGCGGGCTTGGGTGGAGGAGGAGATGGTGTGGTCGCTGATAGTAATGGAGATAGTAGGGGTAGAGGGGATACATGAAGGAGGGAAGACTTTGATCTCAGTTTTGTCCATGTTAAGATTGAGAAAGCACTGGGACATCCACAAGGAGATGGCCCAGAAGCAATCTGATACTTTGGACAGGAGATAGGGGGATAGGTCAGAGGGGTTGGTGCGGCAAAGGGGAACAGAGGTGGGAGGGTATTGTTGTAGAGAGAGGTGGCTAGGTTAGGGCAGGACATGGTGGAAATGAGTGCGAGGAGGGGATCAAGGGAAGAGGTGAAAGCTGCAACAAGGGAGTTGAGGTTTTGTCGGGAGGGAATACGTTTAGGTGACAAGGAGGGAGTGGAGGAGGAAGAGAGGGAGAAGGATGTAAGGTGATGATCAGAGAGGGGAAGAGAGAAATGGAGAAGTCAGACAGGGAGCATGAGCGGGAGAAAACAAGGTTAAGGGAGTGGCCCGGGTTGCGGGTCGGTGCGGAAATCCACTGCGATAGGCCAAGGGAGGAGGAGAGGGAGAGAAGTTTGCTAATGCTGGGGGCTGAGGGGTTGACAGAGGGGATGTTGAAGTTACCTAGGATGAGTGAGAGGATTTTGGAAAAACAAAAAGTGGGGAAGCCAGGCTGCAAAGATTTCAATGAATTTGGAGGTGTACATTGACTACATGCCCGCACCACTTTATCTCCCACAACACTTCCTTCAGAACGCAAGTGGCCGCAGGAAGTGGTCACAGCGTTCAGGTCTGACTCGGACGTGATTGCATGCACTTGATTCACGCTGAGATATGCTACATGAGCTGATGTTCGCTCAACTATGTATCAGCTCCAACGTGCAATGGCACGTACATGGCACCATGAAAAGTGTCAGAAAAATGATGACATCCACATGAGTGCCACGGAATAAAGAAACACATACAGTATTTACAGGTCCGCTATCAGGTGGAGGACAGCAAGATCTACTGTCCCGGGCTTGGAGCTGACGGGTTCCGCCACCATTATCAAAAACTTCCCTGCGCATTGGCCAGCTGTTAACGCAGATCCACGAGGCCCCGCCCATGTGACATCACCAGTGGCATTACATAGGGGGTGGGAAGAACTCGAATGTGGCCCAGGCTCCACAACTTTTGATGGCGGCCCTGCTTACTGACGTACAGTATAGAACAAACTTTAGCAATGCAATAAGCCATGACATGCAATTTGCAGATAAGACTTCAATATAGAATCATTTCTTACCATTCAGACACATACACATAATGGTGTACTTTTGTATTGGATTACATGTCACATAAGCTAAAATAGGTGATTGCCTTTTACCATTTCCACACAGCAATGTAGAGTTATGCAATTTCTTTGCTCTATCAGTAGAACGTCAGGGTGTAGTGCCAGCACAGACTTCTCTGCCAAACTATTGCAAAATATGTGTGTAGAAATCCATTGGAACCTTAGATAGAAATCTATATAAATGTCACTGTCAATGACAGATTCTTGTGGAATACAGGAACAAAGCAGAGCAAGTGCCAAAAAAAGATCATACGCTGGAAATTGCTGAAGCTATGCACTCTCAACTTGCCATACACAAGATAATACCATAGATTAAGAAATCAGAGACAGATTGGCCCATGCTCCCTGTACCCTATCTGTTCCCACTGCGCATGTGTATAGCGGCCTGTTACTCACCGTACCATCAATTCTGCAGTAATGGCCTCTGACAGTGTGGTGTGGCGGCCCGCGTTCTAATCTGCCAGCCACTGAGAGCTGTCTGCTCATGCACAGTTTGGTGATGTCTTGCAGGCCGACGAGGACAATGCTTACATGCAGGATGAAGAGGGGGAGCATCCCCTTTTACCCCACCTCCATCCAGGTATCTTCTGGTGCCCTTCCAATGGGGACTCTCTATGTCCATTTCCATCCCTGCTTTGGATTACTATGCCTGAGGACAGGGCATCGGATTTGAGTGCGTATGTCCCCAAGTGCGATTCACATGTACGTCCGTTAGGCACTTACGTGCGTATAGTCTACGTAAAGTACGTAAATAAAGTTACTATGCATGCGCAGTTGATCCGATCCTAAAAATATGCACGCAACTCCCCTCGAAAATGGATCTCTGAATACGGCCCAGGGAGTGACAGAGGGAGATTTTATTACTTTATACAATTGGCATTTTTACATGTTCACATTTTTTATTAATTGGTTGAAGTATGTCTATAAATACAAGCTTTAAATGTACAGTCAATAATCAATCTCTTCCCAAAGAAAAAAATCATCAAAGGATAGACCCCCCCCCCCCCCCCCCCCCCCCACCCCCCANCCCCCCCCCCCCCAATGACTGTGACCTCTGTACCCTTTCATTTATTTGTTTTGCACTAAAGAACACACTGCCACACTGGGATGTTTATTTATGCCTCATATCCATACAGACGTAATATTGGTCATAGCCATGGGCCACATATTTGCTGATGCTGTGGCCATATCAGTAAGGGATATATGCTGTGCATACCATCCCTCTCCTCTTTGGTCTTTAATTCCCTCCCTGCCTATTCTAAATACAACGGTGATTCACTTGCTGGGGCAGACTACACATTTTTCTGTCCAAAACAACTGTTTGTCCCAAACCTCCTTTCAAGTCTGTTACTCATGGACCATTTTTGAGTTTGTTCCCCCCTTGGCTAAAACTTGCCTGTTGCCCCAGTCCATTCAATTGCAGTTCAGTTCCAAGTTCCAATGGTAAGTAGTCACTTAAAGGATAAAAACAAAACAGTGAATATGGACGTTGATGTTATGCTTTCGTTTATATCTCATATGTCCAACCTCAACATTTCCAGTTGTTCGAAATCACAGACGAATCCAGAGTTTGAAAATAAGAGGAAAACAGGAGGAAAGTTACACCTGGGCAAAAACATTTTTAATTGTACTGGAGGCAAATTTCATTGTTGCAAACAGTATTAGACATATAATATATATTATATATATATTAATAATAATATATATTATATATAGTATTAGTCAGAGGTGATGTCTTCTAGTCAGTGGTTCTCAACCTTTTATGGGGGAGTACAAGTTGGCCACTATGGAATCATGTCAAGTACCACTTTGCAGACCATGTAGACACATTCCCACATCCATGTATGTTTTTTTAAGTTTTTTTGTTATTATTTGCATATTTGTGCAGTGATTTAAAGGTGTGTTTTCTACATATACCATTTAACCCCAAAGATAATTTATTAAAATATATTATAAGTATATATAAATGTCCCTGATGACAGTTGAATTAAACTGAAACGTTGGACCAGAGACCTGTGTTTCATGCAGTAATTTAATACTGGAGTGATGTATATATATATCAGCTATTTGGTATACTTTCTTACAGCCATGCCCATTTGCTCTGAATACCACCTAACAGTGGTCCAAGTACCACCAGTGGTGCTAGTACCTCTGGTTGAGAACCCCTGTTCTAAGACAACTCTAAGTAACAGTGTAAAAGTTTATCTTGTCGGTATCTGTGTGTCCATTGCGGGACAGCTGAAAGTGTCTTTTCGGCTGTCCCTATTTCGAATGTGTAACACCACAGAATTTTTTTTTATGAATGGCTGAGTATGCAGGAGGGGAGGACTTAGGGTAAGGGAGTAGGGTAGCCTTACCTTTCGGAGCACCGTGTTCGGATCGCTTGCTATGCCTCTTTGAGGCATAAGCAGTTGATTTCTCAGCCAGTTGAGAACTGGCTGGGAGCGAATGGCCCTTTCGAAATAGGGGTGTTCACTTCAGGGACCTACACCCCTGTTTGCCAAAAGCAAAGTATTCTCATACAAATAATCAGTCAGGGTTAGGATTCTGTTAAGGGAGGGGTAGGATTAGACAATGGTGAGGAAATGGTTAGGGTTAATGGGCCTGATCCAGACCTACGACCGCACGCGCCCTGAGCGTAGCGTATGTTCGCCCGGGCGTATAAACTTTCACTCCCATGACACTCCCATTGATTGTACCTACTTACGGCGGCTGAACCCTACCCTAAGTTTTTCCAACGTACATGCGAATTTTCGTACCGATACGCTGGTCGTACGGGGCTTAGCACGCCCATACTGTACAATTTAAATGGCTATCCCCGCCTCTGTGTAGTACCTCGAGCATCCGGACTATCGTCGTATAAAACGCACGCCCCTTGTGCGAAAAATACGCTCAAAATACGCTCGCTGTACGCTCATGTCCTTCGGACGACCGGAAGTTGTCATACTGCACATGTGCAGTGCATTTTTTCTCCCGTTTTTACGCTCCCGACCGGCGTACGATCGCTTGCGGGCGTAGGTCTGGATCAGGCCCAATGTAACTGTAAGTGTTTTTATCAGACACTATACACAACAATAAGGTCAATGTAATGGGTAGATCCAGAACTATGTTAGCCGTACTTTTACTCGCGTAGCGTATTTACATGTCCGTACCTTCTATACACTCCCGTTGGCACACTTCTTGAACGTACGTATTTTGTCAAGATACACTTTTCAAACCCTACCCTAACTTTTGTCAACGTAACCGCAGTGATCCGCACAAGTACGTATGGGCTAGGCGAATTTACACAGCTAAGCACGCCCATACTGTACACTTTAAATACAACCCCCCACCTGCTTAACGTATTTCAGACGTATTTTGGACTCACGTAAAATTGGCACACCCACACGTAAGTATTTACGTGACACATACGTGAATGGCCCATATGTTCACAATTACGCTACGTTACTGAGCGTATTTTCTATGGTGCGCATGCGCAGTACTTACCAAAACGCAATTTTACGTCTCCGCCACGCGTTAATTCGCTCACAAGCGTTGTTCTGGATCTGGCCCAATACTGTTAAGTATAGTGTTAACAGGATGAAAGCCTGATTGAGGTCATCATTAAATCTCATTTACAACATCCAGTCATTGTCTCCCCACTGTAATGACGAATTCAAGTTATAGATGTGGTTTAACAACCAGAATTTTGTAGCTAAAGCCAAAAGCCCAATGGGGAAAAAAGGGTGGTGAAGGAGGATCAGTCTTTTAATGTGATGCTCTTTAAATTAGTTGCGTATCATATAATGTCCTCCTACAAGTATCAATGTTTAGTTTGCAGTGATGCCCTACTAGAGTGCAAAGCTATGGGTAAAAAACCTATTTGCACATCTTATTGTCCCCTGACACTGTTCTCTATTCTGTACATGAATTCATGTTTCAAGCATATTTATTACTGTTGTGGTTATTTTCTCACAGTACTTGGACAAGTGGTTTATTTTGCATTCATTTCGGATTGGTTTATATCAGATGCAGCTTGTGACATCAGTCTTTGTGGAAGATTTTAACAGAATCATGTTCCTTCATTCTGTTTAATCCATGAGCCTCTCTTACCTGTCTCCTGCCTGTCTCTCAGTTTGGCCTGTTACTTTGCCTGTTGAAATATCATTATTTAAAAATTTTGTGAATCCAACTTGTTTTATTTTTTTAATTTTTAAAAGAAACAATACTAAGCAGATATCTAGGGGAAAAAAAGGTATATAATTTATTTTTGCCCATTTTATATTATTAATATTTTGTTTAACCCATGAGGACAGGACCCAGCCTCTTGCCTGTCTTTTGGATGGCTTGTTAAGTTGCCTGTTGAAATGTCATTTTTTGACAGTTTAGAGCAGTGCTCCTCACCTTTTCTCACCCTTGGCATACCCAAATGCAAAAGCAGAAATGACAAAATACATACACATAATTGTTCTTTTTTATTTGTAAAATTTAACATCACAGCCAATATTTTTTTCTTATAACTAATAACTATGGGCTATATTCAGAGATCCATCCGAGAAAAGTACACAACTATTCGCACAGACATAGCAAGGCAACACCCGACACTCCCCTCACACAGACGGGTTTTCTGTAACTTACAAGTGCCTCGACCTGCCTTATCTTTACGTGGGCATTTCCGTGCGTTGAGTAGTTCCATACGTGCATATCTAACTAACCGTGCCCACATCTCGCCCACACTCCTTCATTAAAATGCCTCCCCCGTCCATTTTTACTTTAATTCTCACGTGCGTATTTTTACGTGGGAGATCCGTGCGTGTTTACCCACGTGTGATTCACAAGTCCGTCCGTGAGGCACTTCTGCATGTATAGTCTACGTATACTACGTAAGTAAAGTTACTACGCATGCGCAGTTCAAACGTACCTAAAAATACGCACGGAAATCGCTGCGAAAACGGTTCTCTGAATATGGTCCTATGTTAGCCAGTAGCCCCCATGATGTGCCTGCAGCATCTCCAGTAGTCCCCATCATGTGTCTGCAGCCTCCCCAGTATCCTAATTCATGTGTCTGCAGCCTCTCCAGTATTCTCCATCATGTATCTGCAGCCTCATCAGCAGCCCCCATTCATGTGTCTCCAACCTCCCCACTAGTCCCCATCATGTTTGCAGCCTCCTCAGTATCCCCATCATGTGCATGCAGCCTCCCCAGTATTCCCATCATGTGTCTTCAGCCTCCCCAGTAAACCTCATTTATGTGTCTTAAGCCTTCCCAGTAGTCCCCATCATGTCTGCATCCTCCTCAGTATCCCCATCATGTGTCTGCAGCCTCCCCAGTAATCTCCATTCATGTGTCTCCAGCCTTCCTATACTTTAATTACCCTTTTAGTGTTCCTCCTTCCTCCTGGTGCTGTCCTCTGTGGCGCTGTGTGCACCACAGAGGACAGCACCAGGAGGAAGGAGGAACACTGTGGTGCTGTGTGCGATGCTGCAGCCTCACCAGTAGCCCCCTGTGGAAACCGGAATATAGATATATACATAAATAATAATAATATAATAATATATGTCATATATATGTTATGCAATCTGTTAAGTTTTTCCATTATACCTGTATTTTAGACAAAGGCAGAGTTAACTATTGATATGGTAATTAGCAGCAAATAAAGTCTTCCCTTCTTTGATCAGGAGAAGCCTCTCATCCACCCACCCTGTATTTTAGACAAAGGCAGAGTTAACTATTGATATGGTAATTAGCAGGGACTTCCCTTTGATCAGGAGAAGGCTTTCCTCCCCCAACACTGGCCCAATCAGAATATGTTGGAGATTAACCAATCATAGTTCAGAAAAGTTCTAGTGAGGGACAAACTCCATTCGAAAGTTCAGTTTGTATCTGGAAGGGGCAAGGAGTTGGAAGTCTTCAAGATGTAAGGGCTAGGAGGTACATGCTGGCTGGGGTTCTCCAGGTGATCTGAAGGCAAGGTCTCATGGGGCAATGAGGTAACTGGGAGATCTCTCTCTATCTTTTAATCTTTATTCTCTCTAAAATTACTATTCTTCTGTAATATGCATTCTCATTTAAACACCCTTAAATTGATTATATCTGTCAGCTAGATAATGTGAAATGCCATGTACTTGTAGGCATTATGAAGGCCATGTGCTGGAAGCCATATTTGATAAATAATTTGTTTAAACGAATTGATGTAATATCTGTTACCTGTGTATTCCTGTAAATGTATAATAAATGATTGTTAAACTTTGTTAAACCTTATTAGACAAATCAAGGCAAATCATTCAAAAAATATCAATATCCACACCCCATTCATGTGTCTCCAGCCTCCCCAGTAGTCCCCATCGTGTCTGCAGCCTCCTCAGTATCCCCATTCATGTGTCTGCAGCTTCCCCAGTAGCCCCCATTCATGTTTCAGCAGCCTCCCTAGTATTCCCCAGCAGGTGTCTCCAGCCTCTCTATACTTTAATTACCCTTTCAGTGTTCCTCCTTCCTCCTGGTGATGTCCTCCGTGGAGCTGTGTGCACCACAGAGGACAGCACCAGGAGGAAGGAGGGACATTGTGGCACTGTGTTCATCACAGACGACAGCACCAGGAGGAAGGAGGAACACTGTGGCACTGTGTGCGACGCTGACGTGACCTGAGGCTGCGATGGTGTCATACTGCAGGAGGTCCTGGCTGACACTCATGCTCTGTGTTAGTGCCTGGCTGGACTGGGCAGAAGCTTGGCCCGGAAGGGGGCGGGATGGGGCAGGGTGTGGAACTATAGGTGAAATTATTTTAGGCAAGGTCTTCCATGCCTTTTCTCCTGTCTTTTGAAAAGTTCATATGGGAAAAGGCACATTAGAAGTCTTTCTGGAGATTTGTGACTATGCAAATATTCCAGACATTGCTTTATACAAATAAGTTTCTCAGAAATATGTCTTGTAACGCAATATGTTGTCTCCTTATCAGACTGAGCCATGAGCACAGAAAATAGAAAATGTCTATTGTCATACCACCATCTCCTTCCTCATACTCCCATCCTACACATGTGTGACTGACTCATTCATTTGTCATTAGTTTTGAAAGGGATTAATGAAAACTAATGTAACTCATTGAGGTCTGGAGGGCACCCACAATACATTTCTAGGTATGCAAAGAATGGCACAAGACTACATTCCAAGAGAGAACAGCACCTTATGCAATTACCCCTACCCATGTGAACAATTAAGGGGTTTGTTTCCCATTGTTTACTGACATTCTAACATTCTTGACTACTAGGGATAATTGTAGTTATTAATTAGGTTATAATAACCTTCAGACAAGAGGAGCCCTGAGCTTATCAATAGGTTATCTCCTTAATTCTGGCAGTTAAAGAGACATGCAGAGCCATTAACAAGACAGGAAGAGTGTAATGCTGTGTAAATGGCAGCATGACAAGGTAACTACACAAGAGCAAGATTTGACACCTGAGATCAATCTATGTAACATGTCTGAGGTTCCAGTGAGCAGTAATATACGGCATAATAAAAACCCTCTCTCTTCATGCACACCTTATAAACATGAGAAAGATGGGCCGTATTCAGAGATACACGCTATTATACGCACGCACGTTCCAAACCTCCACCCACCAATCCCCATGACACTCCCCTCTCACGGCCGTGCTATCGTAGACTTACACCTCCATAGACCACTCTGTTCTTATGTGTGTACTTACAAGCGTATATGTCTTCCGTACATGCGATTCTTGATAGTCACGCCCACTTGCATTCATTTAAATGCCTCCCCCCGCCCACTTTCATGTAAATTTTCACATACGTATTTCTATGCTGCACATCCGTATGCATGTCCCCAAGAGCAATGTCCGTGCCTAAAGCACTTAGGTGCGTATATTCTACGTTACTTGCATAAAAAAAGTTACTACGCATGCGCAAACGTACCTAAAAGTACGCACGCAACTCAGCGTGAAAACGGATCTCTGAATACGGACCCATGTGAGTATATTAATTACTGTTGTGCAGAGTACAAAGCACATTAATAGAAAGTTAAGTGGAAGGCAAAGTGTGGAAGAAAAAGGTGCACAAGCAGCAGGGATGACTGCAGCCTGGAGAGGATTGTCAGGAAAAGGCCATTCAAAAGTATGGGGGAGCTGCACAAGGAGTGGTCTGAAGCTGGAGTTAGTGCATCAAGAGCCAACACACACAGAGGGCCCGATTCAATTGCCGGCGAAGTTTTCAAAAACTTTGCGTCGGTAAAAATACGACGCCTTCGCCGGCAATTGAGCGGGAGAGGATTGTCAGGAAAAGGCCATTCAAAAGTGTGGGGGAGCTGCATAAGGAGTGGACTGAAGCTGGAGTTAATCCTGGACATGGGCTTCAAATGTCGTATTCCTCTTGTCAATCCGCTTCTGAACAACAAACAACGTTAGAAGCATCTTACCTGGGCTAAAGAAAGGAAACCAAGGTCCTGGAGTCTGGTGGAAGAATAAGGAGGCCACAATCCAAGATGCTTGAAGTCCAGTGTGAAGTTTCCATAACACTTCAGCAGTGCCACAGGCTGATAGCATCCATGCCACGCCGCATTGAGGCAATAATTTGTGCAAAAGGGGCCCAAACCAAGTACTGAGTACATATGAATGATTATACTTTTTAAAGGGCTGAATTTCTGTATTTAAAACGTTTTATTTTTTATTTCATGTACTGTTCTAATTTTGAGAAATTTCGCTTTTGGGGTTCAAATAAGCTGTAAGCCATAATCATCACAATTAAAATCATTAAAGGCTTGAAATATCTCTCTTTGCATGTAATGAGCCTATATAATATATTAGTTTCACCTTTTAAGTTGAATTACTGAAATAAATGAACTTTTGATATCTAATTATTCGAGTTTCACCTGTATATATGTCCAGCCTCTATTTCTGCTCAGTACATTTGTACAGCCTTCACTTCTGATCCATAAAAGGGTCCAGTCTCTAATTCTACCCCTTATATGCGCCCAGTCTCTATTTCTACCCATTATATGTTTCCAGTTTCCAGTTCTACCCCTTATATGCGCCCAGTCTCTATTTTTACCCATTATATGTTTCCAGTCTCCATTTCTGCCCCTTATATGTGACCAGTCTCCATTTCTGCCCCTTATTTTATTTTATGTTTTTTAATTGATGTTTCTCAGCTGTTCACATTGTTAAATTATCTCCCCATTCATTTTCAGTGCTCATCCCTGTGGGCTTGATTATCTTTCCTATATAGTTTTTTTTGTTACATAGCAAACACGTATCCAGATCCAAACATGACTGGCTGTCTGTCTCCTTTACATGTCAACGACTGCGGCCTCCATCCCGTGTGATCCACAACCCCTTCCTGTAAGGAATCATCACAAAATTCTGTCCGTTACAGATCATGGTGTATTACAATGTGACCGTCGCATTATCAATAACTGGGGACCCGACAACTACAATCCCTCTCTGCCCTATATCCTGGAATCAGCCGAGTAACCCCACTCTCCCAATGCTGAACATTTCTTACAGTGATAGCAACATTGATGACACTCACGGGACCCCATTCAACACCTCAACCACCAGCAAGGAAGCTCGTGTCTCTCTGTCAAGATGGGGGTGGGACTGCTCTGTGCCGGTATTGGGAGTGGGGGCCCCTGTAGAGATAGAATGTAAAATGGTATCAGGTGACTGCATCCCCTACATGAGCCATAAATCAGGGCATTCGCCATCTGTGGGCCAGTGTAAGCGCTTCCACTATTTATTCATTATGGTCAAGATTCCCCATCCACGTGACACGGATGCCTGTGTTATAGTGGTAACAGATCACTGTAAATCATTGCAACATGTTTCCCTGATAAAGTCCTGGAAACCATGGAATGCATTATATGAAGATCACACACGGGACAAAACGTCTTCTCAGTGAATATTAGGGGGGACAGACTACCTGCACCTGCCTGATGGAAGATCCTTCAGTCCTTCTGATAGAGGGCTTCTCCAATTACTATAATGTGACCTAGAATTGCAGCAGGTGGAACTCACGTTGTCCTGGTGGAGAGAACACCAAGACAATGTTTTCTTTTATACTGCATTTGTCTGATGTACATATGCATTCGTCTTACCAGAAATGGTACGTAGATAGCGTGAATAAGCTACCATGCATGCGTAGTAGCTCAATTCTTAAAGCAACATATGTAAGATGAAAACTACGTAACTGTGACTCCGGATCAAAGACCAAAACATGATTGTAGGTTCATTGGTATCTGACAAAATCAGGTTACAAGCTCCAGAGACTGGTGTGAACAATCCAATATTCAGAAAAACAACTAAATAATCATATATCAGTAGTGATATAATGATATACATTGCAGTATGGAGCACTGTCTGCATGTAGTGCAAAGCCTTTGTTACCATAATTATGTAAATCTCCATTGATTTTCTGGTATGATAAAATCTTAAACTGGAATGTGCTGCTGCTAAACGTGATAATATTGCTATTTAATGGTCGGTGGAATGTAGTGTGTAATCAGCATAGAGCTGTAGAATGCAATGAGTGACTAATGGCGAGTGATAAGAGAAAATCAATAGCTGTTAAAAGCACTATTCAATAACATAAGTGTATGATAACAGCTAATCAATGGTATGTTTTTAAAGCTAGAGGACTGGTTGTAATAAGAGGCAAATGATAGTTTATGGAATGCAATTAGCGGTAAACTGACCAAACACATTAAGATTTGAGTATTCCATTCTCCTGTGTATTCCCACAGTCTCAAATAATGGATTCTATCTATCTATCTATCTATCTATCTATCTATCTATCTATCTATCTATCTATCTATCTATCTATCTATCTATCTATCTGTCTCATATCTATCTGCCTCATATCTATCTATCTATCTATCTATCTATCTATCTGGCAGGAGCGGAGTAAAAATTGATCAGTGGTAGTCAGCCTCTTCTCTGCTCCATCCCCCTATACAGATAGCTATGTAATAAATACATAAACAAATGAATAGAACATATGGTGCATCTCTGCTCTAAATGAACCACTGAGGCCAAATATATTTTGGTAATTAAAGAACAAACTGGAGAAACTGTGATAAACACACTGGTCCTGTTCAAGGTATGACGTTTCCAGGCCACTAACTCAAAATGGTTGTTTTACAGTCCTCCACTGTATCCTGACTTCTGAAAATCTTAAGATAGGAGTGAGGTATTGTAAGTTTGTGTGTTTGAGGGTAGTGGCACAGAGGGCAGAATCCTGTAGGGATTCGAATGGACCTGGATCCAGAATTCAGTCCTGGTTCTGCAACACAACCTTCAGCACTCCAGGGACTTCATTTACTAAAATCGTTTTTTCTCAGTGATTATGCTTCGCCAGACATCACTAAGCCGCGCTTTTGTCTGGCGATTAATAATCGCCATCGAGGTTAATCTAATTTTAAATGTGCAAATCGCCATGCTTTTATTTATAAAGCATGGCGACTGTCCATTTCAAAATTGGCAAGCATCATTCTATCCCTTATCATGCAGACGCATATAGTACTATAAGGCACAGTATGGCCATGTGTTTGTGGCCATGCTGAGCCTTATAGTACTATAAGCGTCAGCCTGACAAGGGGTGAAATGATGCCGTGTAATATTAACCCTAAAAAACCCTAACCAAAATAAGCATACCTAATGTACATGACTAAACAATAAAATTATAAACATTAAAACAATAGCCCGGATCCTGAACTATATCCGTCTTCCATAGACGGACGTAATTCACTGAACAATAGCTACTACGCATGCGCAGTAGCTATTGTTCAGTGAATTACAGCTGTCTATGGAAGACGGACGTAGTTCAGGATCTACCCCAATGTCACTAATGTGTCTGTGTGTGTTTAATTTAACTATAATGGTAGCCACCATGTAGTAACTAAACCTAAGGATAATGTTTAGTGTGCATGTGTGTATAAAATATAGTGAAGTATCGACTCACCATTTTGCAGTAATCTGTCTTGGGATGGCTTGCAAGTAGTTCTTGTCGTGTTGCAATCTGTTCTTGAAATGTTGATTGAAGATCTTCTCCTGTTGCTTGAAGATGCTGATCCTCTTGATTGAAGCTGCTGTTCTGTTGCTTGAAGCTGGTCCTAGGTCTCTTCTGGCTCTTAACACAACGTACTTCTGCTTCCTGTTCTGGGGTTCCGCTGCTAATGACTATTCGGCCACTAGAGGTCCCCCTTTTATACTGAATATGACGTTAGAGACACTAGAGGCCTCTAGACACACACAGGAGGGGTTTTTTTTTTCAGCCCTTACAGACCGAACTAGAGATGATTTAGTAAAATCGACTTTAGTGAATTAGGTCTGGGCTATGTTTGACATACAACATCTGGACGATTTTTTGTCAGCGATGTTTGCCGTGTCGATTTTGTTAAAGGCTAAAGTCCCGGGACTTTGCCTTTAGTGAATACTGCAATGTCATACTCTCAGTTAAAGTCCCGGGATTTAGGGCGATTTTTACAAAAACGACTTTAGTAACTGAGGCCCCAGGTGTTGTTAACAATATTGATTATACTTTTCCACTTACCAGCTATGCCTATACTGTTAGAGCATGGTGGGAGGGGTGCAGTACATTATGCCGACAATCAGACTGCTGACCATTTATCCGCTTGCATTAAAATTCCCACTGGGCTACCTTGACACCTGTCAGATGGTACATTGTAATCCTAATCACTAATCCTAACCCTAATTACAGATAAACTAATTGCTAATTACTTACCTTGAAGCAGGTTCAGTGGTGGTCACATGAGAAGAGAAGATAAGAGAGAAAGAGAGAATTAGACAGTAAGGCCCTTATTCTATTCAAAGGACATATAACATATACGTCCGGTGTTTAGCGATTTTTACTACTGCGCATGCATAGTAATTTCTTTCAGACCACATTTACGCAATCTACGTAAAAAAAAAGATACGTAGATTAGGTTAAAAAATTTCTACGCATGCGCAGTAGTAAAAATCGCTAAACACCGGACATATATGTTATATGTCCGGCACTCTGAAAACGGGCCTAAGAGAGAGCGGAGAAACTGACAGGACAGTGGAGTGGAGGAGCTCGAAAAGGAGCGCGCCGATAGGTGAGAGTCAAGAGCAGTGTGGTCAGATTGGACTGATCATTGGGGGGGGTCAAGATAAGAAATGTATTATTTTTTATGGATATTATTTTTATTTAAGGATTTTTTTTATTGACTGTGGAATTTATATATGATGACCTTGTAAAATGGTATTATGCCTAACATATAACTGACACCAATACAACATTTTTGACAGTTAAAACACTTTCGCCAATTATATATCTGACATCACTGTTATAGCTGCATCACATAGCGACTGGAAATGGCTGGCAGTTATAATTTCACAACATTTGGCGTTCTAAGGGTTTGGTTTGCTGCTTAGAAAATCTGTCTTGCGACAGATTGATTTGCAGCAGTCAGGCGCCGATTGCTGTCGATTTTCAGCAGTCTTCTCTCAGAAAAGCACGATTTTCGAATCGGAACAAGGAAAGGTATGTTTTATTAACCCTAACCATCTCCTTCTCACAGCCTAACCCTAAGCTTAAACTTTACCCTTCACTGTTCACAGCCTACCACTACTCCTTCCCTCTCTGGAGCTTAACCCAAACCCCTACCTGATCTGCAGCCTAACCTTAGCCAGAATTGGTACCTTTTCTAAAATGGGTCATTAGAAATGTTACCCATTCCGGAATGTAAATTTTCATTTTTAAACTGTAATTGGGAATGATGCCTCCGAAATTAAACTTTCTACTGCATCATTCTCAAGAACCTGCCCTTTGTGCCGGCAACTGCATCCTGTTATGCTCATGTAGGGATGAAGCGGAGTTCTGAGCAGGACATATGACCACAACTTACATTTTAAAGTATATTTTGGTAGCAAAAAGAACTGGATCTAGAATTATGTACATCAGCCCATTTACACATTCAGAATGTGCAAGTCATTCGTGCGGACGTGTACGAATCTTCATTACCCACCAGCCACATTATACGTGGGGGCAGTTGCATAAAAGTTAAGGAAGGGTCAAGGGTTCGGAAGTGTGTACATGTGAGGGAAGTGAATTACCCTTGCATGTATGTAACATAGAAAGTGACGGCAGATAAGAGCCACATGGCCCATCCAATCTGCCCAGTTGTTTATTTAAATCTATACTGACCCTAGTCCCTATTTACCCTTAATTTAGTTTAAGATATCCTTATATTTATCCCAAGCATGTTTACACTGTTCTACTGTGTTACCTCTACCACCTAAGATGGGAGGCTATTCCACTTATCTATCACCCTTTCAGTGAATTCCTATTTCCGCACATTTCCTCTGAATCTACCACCCTCCAGTTTATATTCATGCCCTCGTGTTCTATTACACCTCTTCCTTCGAAAAATGCCACCCTCCTCTAGCCGGTCGCAACCATTGATATATGTGAAAGCTGCTATCATATCCCCCCTCTCCCTTCTCTGCTCCATGCTATACATGTGTAGTTCCTCTAGCCTTTCTTGGTATGTTGTGTGACACAGGCCATGGACCATTTTAGTTGCTCTTCTTTGTATGGTTTTTTATTATTGCATTGTCGTAACTTTGCTTCCGCTACTGAGGAGTAATGAGGGCAGTGCGCACTTAACTATGGATCTGGTCCAAAATGTGTAAAATGTAAGATTATTTAAGCAGTGCAAAGATGCTGGCATAATTACCTAAAATTAAACAATAAAAATGTGTCAAGACGTTGCAACATTTTGTAATATTTTATATTTTACTTAATAATTTATTGTGACAATTTTACTTTGCTAGTAGAACGTTTTTTGGCCACAACAAAGACGTTTTGGACGGGATAATGTAATAGAGGAATATAATTAGTTCCAGGCTCAGAATCTGGCATTTCTTCTTTGTTTTTCTGTACTAGCTGCTCCTTGGGGAAGCAATCAAATGGCATTTCTGCAGTCAGGAACAGATGATATTAATAATATTGCATTGCTCGGCTCAGCTTATCAATGTTCAGTAAAGTAAAATCATGTATGGCACTAGGGCCATACGCCTGTTACACCATGTCAAATAAATTTCTCTTTCCCGCTACATGTTTTGTTTGAAGAACAATATTGTAGACACATGAAGAAAATGTAGCAAGAAGAGATGGGGTATATTCATTTACTGATGAGGGCCTGGATTTACAACCCCCGTACCTCTTGCATATACGTCCTTAATTTCCCGATAGTAGTAACTATTTTACGGAATCTACGTATTGTTTCATTCTGTTACATGCCGGCATCTGCCTCCTCCGGCGTGTAATGGGCTCTCTCAGTACTCTCTCCAGCGCGCAGCGTTGCGTCCTGGTTGTTGCTAGGAGACCTGGACGCTTCCCTTCCCTGACACGCAGCGCTGCGTTCCATCTTGCTTCCTGCTTTCATTGGCTGGCGTAGGCATAAATCACCGGCGTCCCTGCACGTGGGCGCCGGTGATAGCGTCTTGTTATGCATGTCTGCTGCTCGGTCCAGCTGAATACTCTGCTGGAAGCTCTTGGAGTGCCCTGTTTAGTGTTTAGTCTTGTGCTCAGTTGGTGTGGATGACTGTTACTTGCTCAGTTGGTGTGGATGACTGTTACTTACCCTCTCCTGTCGGTCTTCTCCCGTTTACCCACTTGGTTATTTCACCTACCCAGGGCAGTACCTACCTTACTATTCAGCCCATCTAGTACTGGCTGAATCTTGCTGTAATTAACGGTAGGTCTCTCTACTGGTCTTTTACGTTTATCTGGTACTTACCTCTGCTCTACAGCACTCCACATGCTGGCTGAATACTGTGCTGGTTGCTAATAGTACCTACCTTTTGTGTGTGTATTACTCATTTTGCATATACTTACCTCAGCTTTACACCACGCCACATTCTGGCTGTATTCTGTGCTGGCTGTGCTAGATACTTACCTGTGTCTGCTTCTCACCCTTTTATTTATAGTTGCGTCTACCCTGCATTACGCCATATATTGGCTGATTGTACTTTGGCTATTGCTCAATACCTGCAGCCCATACCTACCTGTACTAATAGTACTTACCTGCAGTACAGCTTATTTTGGTACTGTCTAATATTGGGTAACTTACCTGTTTCTCCTTATTTGCCTTTAGTCTACCTTACCGTATTTACCCTTTTTACCTTTCTACAGCACGCCATATTCCTGGCTAATTATTGTGCTGTTCTTTGTTTCCCTACTTTACGTGTACTCCCAGTGTGAATGTGAACACTTGTACGTACACTCTACCTTTCACGTCTCGCGGTGCTTCCTGTTTAATGTGAGGGTATCCTTTGCTTACCTTACTTCTTTCAGTGAAACTGTGCGCCTAGGATAGCGGCTGGTTATTTGGGCGCTGCACTAGTCCATCTCCACCATCGGGGGCCTCTGGCGAATACTCCCAGATTGCCTTCTGCATCCTAGGCAACCAGTTTCATAACAGTTTTGTTACGTAGATTGCATATATGTGGTCTTTAAAGATACGTAGATTACGTAAAATAGTTACGACGCATGCGTAGTAGCTACTATCGGGAAATTAAGGACGTATGTGCAAGACGTAACGGGTTGTGAATCCGGGCCGATGTGTCCCTGGAATGCTTATGGCACGGAGGTACCAGGACACAGCTACAAAGATGCACTACCATATTATACGTTAATCAGTGCCACCCGTACTAATTAAGCTTCCTATGTGTGATGGGGACCAGTCACATCACTCACCCCCCAATAATACACTGAGGGCCAGATTTACTAAGCTACGGGTCTGGAAAAGTTGAGATGTAGCCCATAGCAACCAATCAGATTCTAGCTAACATACACTAGTATGTAATAGAAAAGTGAGAGCTAGAATCTGATTAGTTGCTTTGAGCAACTGTCACGATCTGTGGCGGCAAGAGCCGCACTTGCCATATCAGGCGTCAGCTGTCAGTGGTCCTCTCCGACGGTCCCGCGGTCCAGGCTCCTGGAGACTGTCACCAGCATAGTGACAGTTTCCTATACTCACCCAGTCTGGATCACAGCAGCTTCCTCTGGTGTCTCCCATGTGGATTTAGGTGCCCAGCGCATCAGTGCTTCAGTGTATGGGTGCTGCCATCTTGCCGCTGGTCACATGTTCCAGAGGAGCCAATGAGACACTGCTCTAATCCTCCACCCAATCAGTGCACAGGGCGCACTATTTAAACCCTGTGCACAGTCTACTCATTGCCAGAACTTGTTCCTTCAAGGTGCCTGGCTGTCTTGATCCTGATCCTGATTCTGATCCTGACTCTGCTCCTGACCTTGCATTCCGGTTCCAGTTTACCTTGCAATCCAGCTCCAGTTCCAGTTACCTTGCAATCCAGCTCCGCTTCCAGTTTACCTTGCAATCCAGCTCCAGTTCCAGTTACCTTGCAATCCAGCTCTGGTTCCAGCTTACCTTGCAATCCAGCACCGGTTCAAGCTTACCTTGCATCCAGCTCCATGTCACGGTGGGCTGTATCTTACCTGCCCCGTGCCTGTCAGTCTGTGCTAAGTCCCGCCGCGTGTTCTCCCCGCGTCCTGCTCCTGCCGACATGCTGACTCCAGCATGTAAACAAATACACGTGGTTCAGACACTGCAGCCGGCGTGCGCGCGTCCCTCTGTCTCTGCCTGTCAATCACTGCGGTTAGGGGATTTCCCTGGTCGCGCTGACGGCTGCTAGCCTATCAGAGACTAGCAGCCTCTATTTAGATTCCTCTGCTCCCTCGGCCAGTGCCGGTTATAGATTCTGACTCTTTTGACTCTCTGTGACCTTCTACTTACCTGTGTGACAAATGCTGCGCGCCTAGTGGTTTGTTGTTTTTAGAACCACTTACCTGCCTTGATTCCTGCCCTTGTTTTGTGTTCCTTGTTGTTTTGTCTTCGGTTGGTCTCTTCCAACCGGCACTGTTCCCACTTTCTTATTTGTTTTTCTAGTCTTCTCTAGGTTCACTGTTGGGTGTCTTTCATTCTTCTTCCTCACGAGATTAGGTTCAACGGGGCGCGTCCACGCCTTCTGGGGGCGCTCAAGTCCATCCCCACCTTCAGGGGCTCTGGTGAAAACCACCTGAAGGTAAGTTTCCGCACCCCGGAAACCTGCTCGTCCACTCTTCCTGTCCTCCCAGTGATCACTCCGGTACTCACCAGGTAAAACCGGAGTATCCCACTTATCCTGTCTTGGATCACTCCGGTACTTCTCAGGTAAACCCGGAGTATCATTACACTCCGGTTCCAGCTTACCTTGCAATCCAGCACCGGTTCCGGCTTAACTTGCAATCCAGCACCTGTTCCAGCTTACCTTGCAACCCAGTTCTGGTTCCAGCTTATCCTTGCAATCCTGCTATCAGCTCAGCTCAAGACAAGTAAGCTTGTTGAACTTTGCCTTGTCTACCTGCTCCAGTCCGGCATAGTCCGGCCCTGCCAAGCCTTGTTGAACTTTGCCTTGTCTACCTGCTCCAGTCCGGCATAGTCCGACCCTGCCAAGCCTTGTTGAACTTTGCCTTGTCTACCTGCTACAGTTCGGTCCTGTCAAACCTGCTCATAGAACTTCACCTTGCCTACCTATTCCTGTCTGGCAAAGTCCGATCCTGTCAAGCCTGCTCATTAAACTTTGTATTACCTACCTGTTCCAGTCCGGTATAGTCCAGTCCCATCCATATTGTCATTGCATTCACCTGTCATCTGTACTTATGTACTTTCATGAGCAAACCGTATATTAAACCTGTAAGCTTCCACTTTCAATCACCTTGTCTATTTCTTTCCTTGGAATCCGTGACAGATCCCAAAAACCCCGTAGCCATGACAGCAACATCTCTACATTTCCAAACTCAAAGCTTAGTAAATCTGGCCCAGAGACTTATCTGTGGGTCAAAAATATACTTTGTTAAAATGTAATTTGTTTATTTATTTAGTATACATTTGGGATCCAAAGTGGATCATACTAAATTGATGGGGACAAAGAAAGCAGGTAAAGCAAATGTGTGCAGGGCACTATTGACTAATCAAGCAAACAACAGACCTGAGGCTCTCCATCTGCCTTCAGCACTACACCTCAACCAGGTGTTACGTGAGATTGCCCTAATAGATGAGCCTCAACCTCAGATGGACAACGTCCAAGGCCGAGTACATAAATAATTGTGCCACCTTGGCTCACCACCACCTGCGCCAACTTTATTACAATAATCAAACTTGCTTTCTGCAACGTCAACATATTAGCAGGAAACCGAATACCAACCACAACAGTGATGGCAGGGTGGGTAAAACATTAAAGACACTTTGAGCAATGGCTCATTGTCATTGCTGCCATACCGGATCCACATCTAATGCCGTCACCTGACTTCCGCAAGATGCTTGCCTGTACATATGATAGGAGTTCCGTTTGGGGGGTATGGGGGTCAGTACCATTAATAATTTGCATGCCTAATCTCCACATGTCCGCATGAATTACTTGTAGGCATGCAGATTAAGGTAAGGGGGTGGCGCTAGGCATATCCGCACAGATCTGCATTCGGATGGATACAGACCTGTGCTGAGATTTTAAGGCAGGGTTATGGACATGTAAGTGGAGGAGAGAGACGGGAATTTGCTCCCCTCTATCGTGAGGACATACATAAAATGCACTGAGGTCTGGATCAGGGCCACTGCTGCTTACTATTACATGTAGACCTTACATTTGTATCCTTGGTCAGTTTTCCACCAAGGGGACTTGAAGAAAAGGCCCTACATAGACTCTGGGTCACACCAATAGGTGAAGCTGAGAGCCATGGTGCATTGCTTATATCCTGGGAGTCAAGCACTGGTTAGCCATGCCTTATATTTATGCATGCCAGCACCCAGGTATTTAACAGTTCCCAACACCCACACGTTTTGTTAGCCTCCAGTTAGTCTGCTAGCATGTTTATTTCAGTATGTGAAGAAAACAGAACACGCAGATTTACCTCTTGGAAACAAGGGAACATGTAAAGGCTACACACATAGGGCCTGATCCAGACTAAAGAGCGTTTCACATACACAAGCGTACCCGAGTTACGTATGATCAGAATCTGGCATGCACATGCGCAGTGTGTTTGCACAGGCCGACTTACACACTCTACGTCACAAAATGCAGTACCTACAGCAGTGTTCCCAACCTCAGTCCTCAGGGACCACTAACAGTCCATATTTTCTAGGTTTCCTTAAAGAATCACAAGTGATATAATAAGCAGCACCTGTGGAGCTTTTAAAATGTGACAGTTAGTAATGAACACACCTGTGCTCCAGCAGTGAGACCTGGAAAACATGCACTGTTAGTGGTCCCTGAGGACCGAGGTTGGGGAACACTGACCTACAGGACCTCCATCGCACATTAATCGGTTCATTGGTGCGGCCATATTTGAACCAGTCAGGTGACTGCTCTGGTCCATCAGCCTATGGACTCTGTGTGCTCACTCTTTAAATCCATGGCACAGGTCCTCCTGTGCCAGCGCAACAAGTGTCAGTAAGTCACGTTCCTGGTTCCCTGAGTCTCCTAGTATTCTGCCTCTCTGATTATCGTGGTAACCATCTGCAAACATGTGCAGTTCTCAGTACACTGCTTTCTGCACTACAAGCCCCAGCATCTGCATAGTGTGTGCAGTTCCCTCTCCAGTTCTCCCTGCACTGCAAGTCCCAGCGCTCCTTGTTATTTATCCTCAGCTGCACAGTGTGCGCAGTTCTCTTCTCAGTGACTCTATACTACAGCACCTACTGCTCAGTACTATTCATCTCCGCAGTATCTGCTGTTCAAGCTATAACCATCATCATAGTTGTCACTGCTCAACTCTAATCACATTTGCAGACTCTATAGTTTTCCTTGTGGCCTTCTCCTCAGTGTGCCTCCACTGATTTTCCTATTGATTCCCTGTGTTCCTGGTGTCCTCCTTCCTGGTATACTGACCTGTGTGTTGCCGGTCATTCTCTCCTCGTGCTTATCCTCATGAATCAGCCAATGAGCAAGCCCTATATCAAAACCCCATGTTTCTTGTATCCTGTACCAACAACCCAGGGGCTTCTGAGTCACATCCCAGAATCCTTGAGTCCGTGACACTCTGCTTGTGCATACCTCCCAACATCTGAGAATTCAAAAGAGGGACAAAATTTTGCAGCCTGGTAGTGGGGTGTGTGTCTTGTACCACCCAGTGGGCGTGTCTGGTAAAGTGGGTGTGTCTTGCACCGCCCATACAAGCATATCTAGTACCTGCCCCTTTTATGCAGCCATCCATTGGTCTGCCCCTTATTATTTGTCCAGGATTCATATGCCCAGCCTCTATATCTGCCCCATATTATTATTGCCAGTCTCCATGTCTGCCCCCAATTAATACTCTTAGCCTCCA
>WWET01000369.1:125681-138668 GCA_011038615.1 Limnodynastes dumerilii
TGGGCGTGGACGGAACAAAGATTGTTTATACGCTAGGGTTACTATAGTAACCCTTGCGTAACATCTGGAGGGCGCATGTTCCCAAACTTCCCCAGAAATGACGGTCAAGTCCTGTGTTTTATGCTGCACACACTTTTGTTTAACCTCCCTAACTCAATAAGCAAAGTACCTAAAAGGAAGAGATGCAGAACACGAGGGCAGGTGTATAAACTGGAAAGTGGTAGGCTTGGATGTAATGTGTGGAAGCATTCAAAGGTGGACTTGCCTCTCATCTGAGGTGGTAGAGGTTAACACAGTAGAACAATATAAACACGCTTGGGATAAATATAATATACTAATTTACACTAAACCTAGGGTCCAATAGTGTATATAGTCAGTATAGTAACTAAAATAAAAAACAAATAAAATCTTTTCTGCTGTCACTTTCTAGATTTCTGTTAAATTACCAGATGTGTCACTTTCAGGTGGTTTATATCCGTAATTCTGAAACGTATCTTTGATCTGCTGGATGTCATTAGCCGTTCTCTGTTGCAGGACCCTACAGACCTTTATGAATGAGATTAGTTCTTGGCCTTTCCAGATACTTTTATCAACTGTATCGGTAATCTCATTCTGTTAAAAGAAACAAGATGATAAAATGTAAGGACAACAATACCAACAAATAACGCCGTGATAATAAAACCACCTTCTCCAAGGGGGGAACATCTACCTTTCCATGAAACTGAGCAGCAATTGCCAGCAGCTGATGCTAAACAAAACAGGCACAGACCTCATTGCACAGGGATATCCAGTGGCAAACACAGGAGTTTATAATGATTGTAATCCATGTGGTGTCTCTTAGAGGTCTCGAAAATACACACTATATATAAAACATCACTTACCTGGCAAACCAGCAGCGGATACTTGTCCCATATGGGCAGCTGTGGACCTGCAGTGCTGTGCATGACTAACTCACACAATTGTTTCCAAAGACAATTCAGACACTACACCTCACACACACAGAGGGTTATGATATCTGAACTGTGCTTTCCTGTAGAACCCGATAATGATCCCATTAGATATTCTAACCATTCTGTGTCCAGCACCTAGCAGAAAACAATCTGAAGGCAAGGAGACAACTCAAGCTAGGACAATATACAAATAAACCCCTCCAACTAAGCAATCATGGGGGCACTATCTAATGTCTTATGAATAGTCTATTCTCAAGTAAAACCAGTCTGAAGTGCTATGGATGTGGCTATGGATGTGGCAGCTAGGAAGATAATGGTCACTGACTGGGGTTTTACTTTAGACCTGCGTCTTTTCATTGATCAGTAAGGTGATTCTGACATTGCAAATGAGATATGTATAAATGAAAATTAGCCTGTATTATTACATCATGGTTCATTGAACATCTGAACACTGCAAATTCTTGCCTCTTATGCAAACCAAAAGCCTTATAATGTGAGCGGTATTCAATTACTATTCAATTTAGAATGATAGCAAATGTACACAGCGGAGAGCATTGAGATTATGGGTAGGACCGCCCTGTATGTCAAATTATTGTTCCCGACACCTTACCTTTAAACCGGTTATCTCTGAACGTAGGTCATGCAGAACTCTCATTGGAGATTCATCGTCGTCATAATCTGTAGGAAGAATAGCAGAAATATGGTCAAGAGTACTGGAAACACTGCTAGGATTATTGAAAAACTATAGATTAGTGTGACAAATATGGCAATCTAATATCTACATCTTTTAGAAATGGGACTGATCATGGTGTGTTTTTATTTTTAATGGTGATTATTGTTCTTAATATTTACTGCCTGATTCAATTAGCAATGCACCCGTGTATTTTGCAGTACGATGCTAACTGTACAAATTTTTTTTTCTATATTTTTACGCGCATTATAGAGATACGTATAAAAATAGACGTGAAAATGCGCTCCGCGAACATTTTCCCATCTATCGCGGGCCGCGATGCTAATGGAATTAGACCCTTAATATAGCAAGAGGTAAGGTTTTAGAAAAGTAGTCGTCAACCTGGTCTCTAGGTTTGGCAGCCCTGATAGCACTTATGACTGGATATAATTTGCGGCAAGGGAGAACCGCGTTGATCACTTCGTTCAGCAGTATAACAGCAGACATTGTATAGACCTAGTGGCCCTTTTGTATATGGAAACTTTATAACCCGGACATTGTATTGTCAGTTTCTAAATAATGTCCAGGTATTAAAGTTACTATATACAAAAGAGCCAGAAGCCCTATTAGTCACATGCACAGTGTCTGAAATGTATAGCCCTATGAAGAAGAGAGGAGAAAACAGCAAAGGTAAGAAAACATTAAAAGCGTGTATAGAATAGATACAGGGCAGGGAAATTGGGGTATATAGGATAAATAAAGGGGGTTGTATATGATAGATAAAGGGGGGTTATTTTAATGTGTGTTAGTTAGTGTATGTGTGTAGTGGGGTGCAGAGCATATTTTTTGCACCTGGGCCCACAACTTGTTTTACAGGGAAGAACTGTCAAAATATTTTCACCCTAAATACTTATACAATAACTTGAAACACTGATCAGATTTTTTGAGGAAATTTGTTTCTTTTTGCTCAAATGATTAAAGGTGATCTGAATAATTACAGCCCAACATATTTTATCATATGCTTAGACCAGATGGAGAAACCTTAAAGATATAAAATGCAATTAGCAGCAGTATACACTTTATGAATGTGTCATAATTATTTATAATTTGCTTACTCTACTGCATCCCAATCTCAGAATATCACTTACCATTATCTTCTTGATTAAACACTTGTTCAATATGAGTAGTTTCTTTCTCTAAAGTAATTGCCAAAGATCTCAATTTACTGAAAAAATTCCCAGTCACAGACATGGTTGTGATGAGCTGCAGAGAGAAAAATGGGAGTTATTGTAGCACTATGTTACATGTAATATTTTCCATCACACTTGTCTTCCTCAGTAGGCCCACAGTCATAAGGACTAAAGGGTAAATTTACTAAACAGCGGAAAAGGAACAACGAAGATGTCGACCACAGCAACCAGATTCTAGCTGACATTCTCTAGCACAGTATGTAATAGAAAAGCAAGATCTAGAATCTCATTGGTTGCTATGGGCAACATCTCCACTTTTCCTTTTCCACAGTTTAGTAAATCTAGCCCTAAAGCTGGAACAATCAGAAGAAGTGTCTGATTTTCAGAGCAATAACAAGTGTTTAAAATCATTTTATATCAGCACCATCCCTTATGCAATATTTCAGCCAGTTGGGACTATTATTTGTCACATTTATCATTAAGAAAAATCATGTTCCCAATCACCAACCACTTTTGGGTAAAGGTGGTTTCTAATGACTAAACTCTATTTGGGGAAAGGCTGCTTTTTAATTGGTATATCCTACACACTGGTAAAAAAAAAAATCACTATCGACCTTATTACATTGAACAAGCATACTGGAAAATCTAAGGAGCCACCAGACAATAACATTGCATGAACATCCTTAATATAAAAGTCATACAGTTCTCCAGCAAAGCTGTCACAGGTGCATTAGGATGTCTAGGTAGTTCATTTGCATTTTACGGCAAACCCTCCAACATGACCCCTTCCATTAGGTACACAATACTCCACTCCTGAGCTTCTTCCAACTGTCACTCACCTGGATTTAATCAATTAACTGATGTTTGAAAAACACTTTAGTCTTTAACACAGGTGGTTACATAGTAACTGACAGTTGGAACACAAGGCGCAGAAAAGATGTACCCAATGGAATGGGTCATGATGGATGGTCTGATATTGGTGTAATTATGAATGATCTCAACATGGGGCAATATGCCAACTTAAGGTAAATGACCTAAAAGATTTTGTATGGCAGCACAATACTACTGCACATACAGCATACACATCTGCCAGTCAGTTACAACTAAATAATGCAGCAGCCGCTGTGTAATTACACCCTCTCCAACCACAGAGGGCACAAATGTCCCAGCATGCACTGGACAGCCTTTGCTGGTATGCTGGGACTTGTAGTTCAACGCATGACTGCACCCTATTCGGTGAGACAATATGTTCCCATTGGAGTGCCTCTCCGGCGATTGGATGCGGTCCGGTATCCGGTAAGCCCCGTATAACACACCTGGCTGTGACGTACAATGCCCGGGACGCGAGATCTCCGCCACTGTCAGCTGCCGCCAACTGTTTGAATTTATTTTTCTCCCACGTTATCCAAAACTTTATTAGCTAATGTGTTCGCGGACAGGATTTCCAGCAAGAGAAAGTGACACTCTAAATCCGCCTATAGTGAACAGTGCCCTCTGGTGGCATACCTTCCATCATCTGCTTTATGTCATTAGCTCCACCACCTGAAGGTTTTTTAGTTACAGTAGCAGCGGTTCCTGATGTCTCACGGAAAAATCCGGCCTGATTTAAAGATACCTAAAGCTCATTTATTAATTAGATAGATAGAACATTAAATAAAATGCTGATGTCTGTAGTTTTCTCTCTCTTCCTCCCTCAGTACTGGACTGCCACTTTATTTATAGTATGGCAATCACCCTTACCCACAAGTCACTCTTCTCAAATCTGACCTCAAAGGTTAGTAGGTAATGCTACAGAGCAGTGGTTCTCAACCATTTTTATGGGAGTACCAGTTACCCACTATGGCATCAGATCATGTACTGCTTTGCAGATCACGTATACTTTTTTTCTTTTTCCTTACATATTTTGCAGTGGTTTATCTAATTAAACCATTCAGCTCTCTAGTTGCTTTATTAAATATTACCTGTGTCATCTGCCATTGGGCCTAGATAAAGTATAAGTACAACTGTTACTGTTACCACCTGACAAGCTTTCCGAGTTGCCCTGAGTACCAGCAGTGGTACAAGTAGCACTTGTTGAGGACCCCTGCTATAGAGTTAGTAGTACTTACATATACACATGCTGCATAGGTTGATTTGGAATTAGCAGCAACAGGGAAAAAAAATTAAAGAGCAAATACATAATTATTTATTTATTCATTTTTTGGGTACTTCCTCATCTTTGCGGCCCCCGCTTACGTAACTTGCGTACCTGCTACGCCTCTACTGTACGCCGCTTTCTTTCTCTCCGTCTCCTGGCATCTTCTTGTGCTTTGTTACTATCCCCAAAGCTGTCTCCACTTTCCTCCTACTCCTCTTCCTCAACTACCAGCGTCTCTGACAACTCTCTGTTCTTTCTCCTCACAGACTTTTCCCGGCTCTTTCAGCACTTCTCTCCGTCACTCCGCCGCTTACAGCCTCTTCGTATGGCTTTTTTTTGTTTGTTTAATGCTTTACTTTTGTGAGAATCACACTGCTGGGAGATGATACCAACAACAGTGTGTACTCTAAGAGATGGAAATTGTGGAACGTTTTAACAGAGTGAGAAATAACCCAAGGCAAGGACAACTGTTTGATAATTAAAGTTTGCTTTTACTTCACAGCTTTTTTAAATAATCAGGATTGGCAGAAAACTCTACTGCACTGTTATACAATAAAAAGCAATTGTCTCAATTCAATGGCATTTTTCCCAATACAATTTAACAATATAATTTACAATTGTAGTTTTAATTTCTTCAACAAATGCAACAATTTTCCTGTAACAAACAGTAAGTATTTACACTATATGAACCCTTCAGGTGAAACTTAACAATGTAACATCAAGTAAACAGCTACAATTTTTCTAGTTCAACTTTGACTTACTATCATTTAATACAATTCTTTTCGGATTTACAGCTAAAACTTTAACACTGTTAACTTTCGTATGTATTAACACGCACTTTGGTAGAAGTTGCAGTGCAATTATTACAAAATCATTACTCTTTAAAGACTGCACATTTCAATAGTCTCTCTTTGTCTCAGTGGATCTAATTACCTTTTCTATAGAAATACTTTAGATGTAACTCTGTTGTAACTCTGATATTACCCTCCACTTAAAATTAATCCACTTTAAATTTAGACACTAAAGCAGCCAAACGGCCTAGCAGCCTACACAGGTCTAATATATAGTAATAGTATTCTTATATCTTGTATTGACTATTTCTCTTTCAGTCTATCTCTCTCTGTCACACTGTCACTTTATGTTGCCACCGATCACTGGCCTGTCTCTCTTTCTGTCTCCCTTCTCACACACTGTCACTCTCTGCTGTCACCGATCACTTGCAATTACTGCTGGCTTCTCTTAACTCCGATCTCCTCCTCTCCTTTCTCTATTCCTCCTTCCCTCACACTAACTCCTCTCAGCTATCCCAGACCTGTGCTAACACTATTGACTTTGTCAACCTCTCACTTTCTGCTCCCATAAGCTCTCCTTCTCTCGTCCGCCTCAGCTCTCAACTGACTAAGGGCAACCCCCCTCCAACGGTAACCATCAACTGTCAATGCACCTTCTCAACTCCCTCGTGTCACTACACGTGCTTACATTAATTGGCATGTCACAATAACCCTCGTGCACCCTGCACCCTTGTATCTTAACACTGCAGGGGTGCCACATACAGATTAAATACCTTTGATAAAACAGTATACTGCAGGGGTGCCACACTTTGCCATCCAGCACTTTATTTTCTGCTGTTCCTTTCAACTTCCCCAGTCAGCACACCTCCGACACCTTCAGTCCTCCAATTCTTCTCCTTCTTTCCAATCAATACCACTCATCACTTCTTACGTAAGTAGCGTAACCAGCGGCCTCTCCAGCAGGGGGCCGCAAAGATGAGAAAGTACCTTTTTTTTTGCATCAATAGTTTTTTTATTGATTTTTACATAAAGAGAACAAGGGATAAAGAAAAGAAAAAGGGAAAGGGGTACAACATATTAAGGGAGGGGGATACAAGTTGTGGGGGGGAGGGTCCATCTTATTTATTTGTTCTATACAATATTAAACATCCTTTCCAATACTAAAGAAATGTATCCAAAGTAAAGCTTGGTTTCCGACTTATGGGTCTGGAGTTTCGTTAAGGCAGAACTGACCAGAGTTGAGGGACACAGCAGAGAGACCAACGGCCTGTTGTCTACTCTCCTCGTAAATAAAGTCTGACCATGGTAACCACCTAAAGTGCAGGTTTGAGGCAGAAGCTTCACATGGTACCCCATTTGTTTACATCTTACAGTTAAACTGAATTTTATCACGGATTTTGGATATCGTCAGAGGACGGGGGTCCTTCCAGTGCTGGCCTATCGCTGGTAACAATTAATATGTGGCCTAGTACATATTTATTCTCTCCCGGAAGGGTGGATGGGAACACATGTAGAAGAGCAACAGCAGGGTCGGGTGTGAGAGGGGACTTCAGAACCTTAGCTGCAAGATCAAACAACTCTAACCATAGAGGCCTAATCTTAGGACAGGACCAAAGCGTGTGCATGATATCTGCAACGGAACCACAATTCCGCCAACACAAATTCGAAACAGAAGGCCATATTTTATGTAGTTTAACTAAAGACGGTGGAAAAGTTTAAAAGACATCTCAATATGATTAGTACACCTTGAACTTTTATTCATTTGTTTTTAATAGATGTGCTGGGGTCTCTTGAACCACTGTAAATATATTAGCAAATAATAACTCTAAAATAATGTGGTTTTCATATATATTTCACAAGAATGGCATGTCCATACTTCCAGCTGTCCTGATTTGGTGTGACTGTCTGCTTGCCTTAAAATTTTCCGCTAATGGTTTTTCATTTTTAAGTATATTGATTTTGCCCCACTCCTGAGCCAAAAGAGGAGTGGTTTAATGAAATGGGTGCGGACCATACAGATTAACTCAAACGTGTGGATCAGCGGCCCATACAACTGCTGATCCGCTACAGTGTGGGAGCCCCCTCCCACATTGTACGCTTACCATGTTTCCCCCCGCACGCTTTAGTGGGCGGAAGGGAAGCACAGCCCATTTCCTCGGAAATGGGCTCGGACGGAACAAAGTTGCTGATACGCTAGGGTTACTATATTAACCCTAGCGTAACATCTGGAGGGCGCATGCGCACTCTAGTGAAGGCAGGTCACTTACATACCTTGCGTGCGTAAGTGACCTGCCGTTATTAAGTCTGAATACGGCAGGACACATAATTCACTTTCCCGTCCACCTGAGTCACTGGCGGTAGCATAGACGGAGCTGGCGGGGGTAGGGCAGGGGAGCACAGCGGTGCCCTGTACAGGCTCTTCAGATGCTGCTGTCTGTTATACTATAGGACAGGTAGCAGCAGTAGCATCAGAAACGTGGTCTGTATATCATTGGATGATCATAGGAAGAGCTGCTGCAGTTGGCCATGCGCAGCAGCTCCAATATTGGATATCATACATAAGAAGTACCGTATTTCCCCATGTATAAGACGCACCTTTTTTAGACCAAAAATAGGTCTAAAAACCAGGTGCGTCTTATACAGGAGATGTAAGACTGAACGTACCTTTTCAGTCCCTCCGGCAGTTTCAGGCTCTCTCACTCACTTTACACTGACGTTACATGACCTTAGGTCACACAGCGTCAGTGTACAGTGCGCACCGCAAGGGAGCCAGCCGGAGTCAGACCTGCGGTGGAGAGAGCCTAAAACTGCCTGAGGGACAGCCGGATGGACAGAAAAGGTAAGTTCAGTCTTAAATTCCCTCATCCCTTGTATAAGATGCCCCCATTTTTAAGTTAATTAATGCCAAAAATAATACATTAAAAAATACATTTAAAATTGTTTTTTTTTTTTTAATTTAGGCTCTAAAAACGGGGAGCGTCTTATACGTGGGGAAACACGGTAATAAACGGCAGTTCTCCTTAGGATGGGAGCAATGGCAGTAGGAAAACCCAGAGGCATGGCAGAGTTTAGCACTGGGGACCCGCGGGCTGGCACTTCCATCAACTGTTTCTGGAGCCTGTATTAAATAATTTCTTAATGGGCCTATTTTCACTTGGAGGCTTGGGGCTGTAGTCTCATCAGCCCCATTATTAATCCGGCCCTGGTGTGCACACGTGAAGTTTAGCCATAAAGGCTCTGACACAGAACAGGTTTCTAACATTTTGCTTTTGGCTTTTTCCGTCAACGATCGCGCAGATCACAAGATCAAACGACTGTTTCAGCAGATATCTTCCCGGTGTGTACTGTGCGATGACGCTGCAGCATCATCTGAAACAGCATCTGATCATTTCATTTCATTTGATTTTTGGGAGCTCCTGATTTTTCAGATCAACGATGTTATAAAGTCTTTCACATGATTTATTTATTTCTAAACAGATTTTTATATTGCGCTATCATTACGTAGCGCTTTACAGAGAATATTTAACATTCACATAAGTCCCTAACCCATTGGAGCTACATTCTAAGTTGACAGACAGACACACTAGGGTTAATTTAACCTACCAGCCAATTAACCTACCAGCATGTTTTTGGAGTGTGGGAGGGAAACCCACACAAACACAGGGAGAACATACAAACTCCACACAGATAAGGCCTAGCCCAGGAATCAAACTTATGACTTCAGTGCTGTTAGGCCCTATGCTGCCCAGGATAGTAGAACTGCATGATGGGAAGAAACAAGGATCGATCCAGCAGGGGATTGTTTCATTGAGCACTCTGTAACATCAGGTACATACTGGTTTGCCAAAGCAATAACTATATTGGATCATTACTGAAACTTGTCAATGTGTACCCAGTTTAAGAGTGTAATGTAACACAAATCCAGGCTTGCGACCCCTTGTTACTTTAAGGTTATGGACAGGGTGTCCTGACATGGTCATTGATCAGTGTGTAGGCCACAGGTCCTCGGTTGGGATTATGACCACTTTGTTCTTAGGACTTGCTTCATGGCTGCTGCAAACACGAATAACAATGGAAGACTTGTTGGTATCCTTTCATCCAGAGCTCAGCTCTGTGCAGCCAAAACTGCAACTCAGGTCCTGTGTCACGGAATAGGATAGAAAATCACTTTCAAATAGTGGATGGCACGGCATGTTTTGTAGATGCATGACAAATACTTGGTAGGACCAAGGCCACCATCAGGGGGAGGGGGAACAGGCGAGACTACCGTCCAGGGCCCGCTGCTGATGGGGGCTCGTCGTCATTACAGGGCCAATGCACAGGGAAGAATGGTAATGCAGGGCTCTCCCCACATGATGCCAACGACGATGTCACATAGGGGGAGGGGAAATCCCACAATTTCTGAAGGTGACCCTGTGTAGGACTATAGAAAGAAAACCAACTTCATTTTTTGGTATTGACCAGAATCAAATCAAATAAAGAAATAAAACTAAAATAACTTGCAGAACTATTCCCAAACTCAGGTATTCTGAGTTTGGGAAGGGTATTATTAAAGTGGCATCTGGGTGCATGGGGGGGGGTTAAAAATCGAAGCACAGAACTAGTTATTTCGTTATGTTTCTACATGTGAAAGTGATAAGCCCCCAGCTCAGGGCCGTCATCTATATTGTGTTTTATATTTAAAAAATAATGCATGAAAAATGCATTGCTTAAACTAATTACAATCTGCGTACACCCTGAAATTATAACTAACGAGACCGGAATTTAGGCAGAGGAGACCCCCATATACTTTGTTACCATGTGCCGCTGGATGGGCATCTTAAGCATTCCCATAACCCGCTGCAATCACATACACGCCCACAAAAGCCAGCACTACTGTAAGAGGAGCAAAGTCCAATCACACGATACAATGCTGTTTAATAGGATTCTGAGGCTTTGTTGGACATTACACACTGGTAAGATGTCAGAGGTAACTGATGTATTGTGTGATTTGTGACAATAATCGCAAGACAACATGCCAGTGTGTACCCAGCTTAAGAGTAAATGTAATGTGTGACCCTGAAGTATAGCCAGGAGCTTACGGCTGTCCTGATTACTTGCCCTCATTCCTCTGATGGAAAAGGTAACCAGTCCCACATCCCACAAGATAAAGACTCTCCAGACAAGGGGTAAGTAAAAGCTATTTATACATAAAACATATACAGTATGTAGATAATACATAGAACACAGCTTGGAAGCATTATGTACAATTTACAGTCATTGGAGGAATGTTGCACCAGATCACAGAAATCTGTGACCTTGTAATACAGCGGACATAACTAAAATGAAATATGTATCCAATGATTGGTTTGACACTGATCTTATGGTGATAATTCTTCCATACAGTCTGTAAAGGCCAGCACAGCACCTTTCTTTATCGTAATCTGCTAAATATTCTTGAAATAATTATAATAAAGAAATTGGTGCAGAATTTTGGCCGAAACTTTTAGTTAACAAACTTGCTAATGGTCTTCCACGAGCCCTATAATCCTTCAATATTACGGAGCGTCCTGTACCAGCAGGCGGCTCTGCATGCATGGGTAATACTGATTTGGATGGAATGGCAAAGTGGAGAAATAGGATTTCAGATGTGTGTGGTCTGTTTTGTTTCCATACACTACTTTTACGTTTAACCAAGCGAAACATTATTAGACTCTAGACGACCTTGAGATAGCTTGGCAGTGATGGAAACTAGAAACAGCAGCGCATTAGAACAGCATTGGCGGTTATCGGAACACCAATATTTTGCAGCACGTTACACCTTTCAAAATCCATCAAGAATAATTTATAGTTGCAGAGTTTCCGGATGCCCCTGTTCTTTGCTTATTAACACTTGCTTGATTAAATACATTCTATGCCATTGTCCAAATACTAAAATAAAAAGGTAAAGTAGTAATAATAACACTAGCAATCACCTACATCAAGACTCTGGTGACATAACGGATCATAGAAAAGATATGAAATGCAGTATAAATAAATGTCACCAGTACAGGACGGGCCTGATCCAGACCTATGCTCGGCTGCGTTTTTAGGATGGTTGTAAGCGTAAAAATGGACATTTGTACTTACTGCACATGCGCGGTGCAGATGTTACACTGAGAAAGGAGTGTACCAGCCTCGTAACAACGCTCGAGGGGGCGTGTCTGCCATCCGAAATCCATACATACGCACAGAGGGCGGGGTGAGGTATTTAAATTCTACAGTATGGGCGTGCTAAGCGTCGTAACCACGCAAGGAGCTTACGGCCGCCCGCAGTCACGATCGGAAAAGTTAGGGTAGAGTTTGCTCGGTGTAAGAAGGCAAAGTCAAGTACGACCAAGAGGAGTGCATCAGAGGCACGCTGGCCTAAATACGCTACGCACATGATCGTTTTATGAGCATAGGTCTGGATCAGGCCCGATGTCTCCACTGTACCTATGCACTTGCCCGTAGTTACCTGTAAAATATCACCTTTTCAGTCCTATCATGAGGATTCGTGTGTATGCTACGTGTTTTTAGTTGAAATACTGCATGTGTGCAGAGGATTTGGTCACCATTGCAAACGCAACAACAATAATCTATGAGTAAGGAAGAGATGGCTGGTGTCGGAGTAAGTGAATAATGAGCATTCAGGAGAAAGCAGCCAGTTTGCGGACCAATAAAGCCCACAAATCCCTGTGTAGGTGCACGTTACTCTTCTACATTTATCTTCGGTTACATATCTTTATAGGACATAAGTAATACTACTTAAGGGCGATGCTCCACTGCGACAAGTGGCATCAACTGCTAGAAAAGCAGCCATGAGTTCTTGTATCTTCAGCACTTGGATCTTGCCAATACCCACTCCAAATTAACACAGACGACACACATAGAAGGAGGTTATTGCAGTATAAGTTTGGATGCAGACTATATATTAAAAAGATGTAAAAAATTTAACTAAAAATTTCCTATGTAATTAAAATCAGTAAAACAGGAGATTGCATTGATGCAATAGGAAGTTAAGGCCACAGTCCTTTCTTGGTGCTTCAGAGAGATTGGCTGCTATGCCTGGATATGCTGCTTCCTGGACGTATAGTAAGAGAAATTATGGCACTGTGATCTGTGACTCTCCAGTCATGATGAGCTGTGCTGCAGACTGCCTGTGAAAAACACATACTAGCATTAGAAAAGTTTTTCATTATTAATAATAACCCTTCATCATTGTTCTGCATGCAGAAGGCATGCAAGTGTG
>WWET01000369.1:138706-154596 GCA_011038615.1 Limnodynastes dumerilii
GGGGGGGGGGGTATGTGCTCTCTTCCCCCCAACAGATCTTTGGATATCAAATGCTGACACACGGAATTTTAGTGCAGTTCTGGAATCGACCCGATGTATGTAATATTTAATGTACTATTTTGTCTTAAAGTTACCAGAACTTTTTTTTACATTTATTATTTTATTTTATGTAGCCAGTTACTTTTCTTTTGCTGTCCATAGATATCACACATCACTAATCTGTGCAGTGGAGAAGATCGTATTGGCAAAGCAGTTTAGTGTCCTATCCAAGAGCTATAATTCCCCATGCAGAGATGTTCAGCTTGTGACACTGCAGTCATTCAAACTATACAAAGCTCAACTACATCCAACTAACAGTAGTAATAGAATTGTAGGCTCAGGTAAAGGGCTTGGAATTTGTAGTATCCGCTCTTGAAATTACGTACGCCATCGTATGGGTATGCGCACATAACGTTTGTTACATACGCCACGGGTTACAGGAGAGGGGCTGTCCCTCTCATTTACAATAGTCGTATCTTCACCGTCAATGTGGAGTTACAGATGTAAATGGGGGAACGGGGTGAGGGATGGCCCATTATGATCAGGTATGTAGTAAGGCTGCATAACTGATCGTAAGAGTTAAGGTAGGAATCTGGACACATAAATGTTCAGATTTCCTACCGACAGTGGGGAGTGCACGGGGCATGCACTCCCCGCTATGATACCGGCCGCAATGACCTCAGGCGCCCGTAGGTCTGGATCCAGCCCAATGTCCCTACTGTCTGCCCAGTGCCCATCCTAATAGAATCAGCACAGCAGTGACTGGGCTGTGAAAATAAGGCAATAAAGCTCATGGGAGGGGAGAGACTGTGCTCGGATCAGGGGACGGCTCAATGTCCATAAAATGCAGAGCCCGGGTTGCTTTGTGCTCATGGGGCAGGATTCATAGCACCAGACGTATTGCACATAAAACGCCCTTAAATGACCCATAATAGCTACCACGCATGCACGAGTTAAGTAGATTACGTAAAATAGTTGCTACGCATGCATGGTAGCTATTATGGGTCATTTAAGGGCGTATGTGCAATACGTCTGGTGCTGTGAATCCGGGCCATGGTCATCATCAGTAGCAGAGAAAATGATTCCATCAACATACAGACAAATCAGTCCTTGCCACACACTACACGATAAACGGGACGACCACTGATAATGGGGTCATCGCCCCGATTCTAGTAAAACAACTTAAAAATGCAAAAACATGTTCTTTTTAGGAACTGCAAAGTAAAAACTTAAAAGATGTCAGAAAAGTTATTTCTTTATAGACACATTTTGTAAGTGGAAATCTTTACCCAAAACTATGCTTTTAATACAGTAACATTTTAAATGATTTAATAGAGCCATAAATATTTTGCAAAGGCCTGTAATAGCGTGACACAAACTGCCATCACCAATTCTTATTACAGCGGGTCTTACCTCTAGTCCAGTGCAGGTAATGACAGACAGCTTGATCAGCTCTCCACTTCTACTGTAATGTGGTTTTTCTCACCTGTAATACAAAAGCAACAGCATCTAACATCACTTCCACAGAATGCAATTTCCAGCTTATTCCACATCTTCTCATTTACTCTCACACCTCAACCACATATTTAGGCTTTTAGAAGGCTTTTGTGTTTTGAAGTTCATCCCTTGTGGCTGTATCTTTAATAATCACACCCAATAGGTATGTGGTTGCAAGGGACAGGGTGGGATTAGTGAAATGTGTACAAAAATGTAAATAAAGTTAAAGGTTTTAAATCTGTACATCTGATCAACGTCAGGAAAGGAATTCTGAAAATCATGCACCACCCGAAGTCTGTTTATACCTATAAAATCAGAAAAAGTTTCAAGTTTATTCCATTCTAGAGAGAACCCTTGTAAAGAAAATATAAGTGCGGCCCGTATTTAGAAAACAAAACCCTGGCTTTTCAATGGGTCTGCCCAATTCTTTTTACCTAAGCTAAAAGGAAAGGGGAGTTAAGGTCCCAAAACAGATACTTGATTTCAGGGACGTATAGAATGGAATTTTATGTTATCTTATAATATTTGAATTCTGTTTAACTTTATATCTGTTATGATTTGCACCTGGCTTTCTCTGATACAAAGTCTTACTCGGGAACAATAATGTACTTTTTTTTTGTTGTTTTTTTAAGTACTTTGTCATAAGTATGTGTTAGTCAATGACCTATTGAATAGATGCAATGCCTATCATGCATGTTGTGCTATGTCACCTGTTTCATGCTATTCAGACTTGATTATTCTTGAAAAACCCTAAGAAAATGTTTATCCAACAAACAAAGAAAATGCACTTTGCAGTTGTGTCCTCTCCATGCATCCCATCACCTATTCCTATCTGTGTTTCTCAATGACACTCTGCACCACAGTCTGGGTCTATAAGACTATTACATTGGTCTAGAACAGTTGGGTATGAAAAGTAGTGATTTTTTTTTTTTGATTTTTTTTTTTACTCCATTTGAAAATTTCCAGCTTTCTGCAATAATCTCCCAAACAACACGGTATTAGATACACAATTACGCACCTGTTTGTGAGTGATCATCACCGGATCCACCATCCGCCCACTGACTGTCACTGCCGAGCAGTCTGTTCTGGGACTCGCTGAGTGGACTGGATGGAAATGGCTGACTTGCCCCATTACTGAAAATAAGCATTGTGTTATATAGATGACAACCAACAGAATCCCCTATGAAACGCAATACTCAAGTCTACTACTGAATTAATGTTAAACTGGACTTATAAAACCGATAGCAATTAGAAGTCCCTGCTCTTGGAACAATACTAATGGTAGAATATAATCACATTTGCTATGAAATAGTGCTCTGATAGTAGAGTCCTATGAGATACATACTGTTTGGAAGGATCGCTCTGCAGCGCGGATACATTTTGCTCTACATCAGCAAACACAAGACGTGTGGGGAAAGAGCATCCGTCTCCCAGACTGGAAGAACAGAGAGAGAAGGGTTATTAGAGACAGCACTGGCAGTGTGTGAAGAAGAAAGACTATTATACATTAGCAGCTCTCACTGCACTTCTGCTGAATATTGGCCATCCTGATCAGTCTATTTGCATGGAAGAAGCTAACTCTTCTTCAGGCCATTACTGTGTATTTAGGGTTACAGACAGGAATTTTGATGTTGAAGCTTTATATCCTTATAGTGGTGAGGAGGCATAATTGTAACAATCGACTATTAGTTTTCATGCATGTTCAGATTAGTGCAATAGGGAGACTGCAGGGCCAACTCCTGTATAGTGTCTCAGAACAGGCCAGCCTCTGACCTAAACATATGTCTGAATATGAAGCCAATCAAAACAGCTAAACTGGGTGGGTGTGACCATCAAGATCAGGAAACCTCAATAAGGTTTATAGGACAGGTGAGAAATCCCATCAATCTGTGGCAGGGCCCCATCTAGCGGTGTGTGAAAGGGGCTGGTCACCCAGGGTGCAATGCTGAAGTAGGCACAGTGTGTACTGTGGATATTCCATCTCTGGCTTCCAATTTCAGCCAAATAAGTTCTGAGGTGGGGTCTCAGGAGCAAAGTCTGGGATACTGATGAAAGGTTTCCTTTGTATGGTGAAAGTTCTTTTTGTGATGCTTTATATATAAATGACTAACTCACCTTGTAAACAGAGGTAGTAGCCAATACTTCTTTTCATCCCCGAATACTTCTCGAAAATTCTTGCTGAAGCCCAGAGAGAAACCATCTTTTTCAGGACCAGTCCGAAAAGACGGAGCACGAAAAGCCTCTACATTAAGGGAGAAATAGGAAAAATGAATGGAAACTGGCGAACAGGAGACGAATACAGGTTGAGCGGGAGAAGTACAGAGAAGACAGGAATGTGGGTGGTTGGGCAACAGTAAGAGTTCCATTTATCATAAACTTACTTTTATGTTCCATTTAAATTCGTTTTGCATATTATGTCCGATAAAATAAGTGACGTTTACCAAAAATAATTTTTTTTTTTTTATTAGTTGTCCCAATCCCCACCCACAAACTCTAGTGGTTCTGGTCACTATGGTATCAATAACGCTAAATATTCCTTACATTATCCCTGCACCTGCTCCCGCCCATTCTCTCCACACTCTCCCCTCCAGAAGAACGTAGATCAGTTCACGGACGACTCTTTAGCGCCAGCAGATGAACTGTTGGCATTTTCAATGTTGCACAAACAAACTACACCCAACACGATCGATCTGGGATAATTACCTATAGTGGACCTGTTTTTTCCTACGAGCCAGCAGTGGTAGCTGAACAGTGACAGTATGCTGATGAAGAACATGGCCGACACAAAGAACAGGAAAAGAACGTGGAACTTTGCCCGTGTGTCCGGGAGCTCATTCTGCGCATGGGAGAAATAGAAGAAAAGCAATTTAAGTAATATTGTGGGATTAGATTGGCCAGTTCCTAATTTCTCTTAAAAAAAAAAGAAATCCATTCCATTTGTGAAAGTAAACAAAAACATCCACCTTAATCTACTCCCCCTAAAGTAATCAGTCCTTGTAAAAATCAGTCCTTGTAAAAAAAAAAAAATAAAAAAAAAATAAAAAAAAATGTAAAACTATTGTTTACTGTAAAATATGAATGCATTGCCTATATAGGTTATACTCTTGGACTAAACAATCCAATCTTTCAATCTCATTTTGGATCAAGGTTTTCTAGGTTTAATTTTATCATGACACACTGGGCTGAGTGCATAATACACAGTACGAGAGATGGTGTTTTTGCTGTAATATGTATACATGGCTCCAGAGAATCAATCTTTACAAATAAAGAATTATACAACTGCACTGAATTGTAGCCCCAAGAGATAATCTGAGTTATAGGCATCAACACTTCATACATGCAATCTACAATTGCAAACAAATCCTTTACTAGTTGAAACACATTATAGCTCAGTTTTTCAACTCATTCCATAAGCAACCCCAAGAACCAGTTATATGTTATGAACTACTCAGAGAAACTTGGAATAACCTCTAGCTCTCACAGATGAATAAAATCCTTTTAAAATGATGGGGTACTTGGGCAGTGTTAAAAAACAGCTATAGATATAATTTCCTTGGAGGGTCATGCTAAGCAATCACTATGTAACCCGCGAATCAGCATGGACTGGTGAGGAACTATCATCCATTATAAAGTCAGGATGTTTTGATGAGCGGTAAAGAATCACTGTCTTGGGTATTTTACCTGGGGACAAGTCTCTTCTGATTTGCTGCGGCAAAGCTTTACGCAAACAAAGACATTTCATTAGACATTTGAATGATTTGATCAGCAGATGACATGATGGAGAGGAACAATGATCACACAGGATGACATAGGCTGGTGTTTAGAAAATCTAGCCAATTATTAAGTGATATAAAGGTTCTAAAAACGCAAGAGTGGAGGTGTTTTCCATAGTAACCAGTCATTTAATTAGGACGGGAATTGGCAACAGACTGACACGCGGGCCTGCGCTCCTTTCCGATTCCAAATTAAGTTTGTTTGTTGTAACACTTACTGGTTGAGATGGCTGCTGGTATAATGTTACATAGAGACAGCTCATTCTTTCATTGTTTGAATGGATTACCAAGATTATAAGATAATGTGGCCCTTTGGATAGTTACAGGGCTGTAACATGTGTCCCCTAGCAGCCAATCACAGATGATGAAAATTATAGCTATAATCAGATTGGCTACTATGGTCAACATCTCCAGTTTCTTTTTAGAAGCTTTATTAAACCCATTCTCCAGTCTGCTACAAAAGAGACCACCAGATTTGGGATGGTCACATACATACTCATCCAGACGCTTAGCCTGTATATCTAACATCCAGAACACTTTTTCTAATTATAGAGACTGACAAACAGACAGACACCAAAATGTTCCTTTGTCTCCTGATTCATTAAGACTCTATTGTGTCGGATAATGTGTGAAGTGATTCTGACCCTAGAGAAGAACACTTTCGGGGACATGAAAATAATGTCAAATTGGTGAATGGCAACAACTGGTTCAGTAAATCTACATGTGAATTAGGGGTCAGCAGGGAGAATGTTAGAAATAAATAGTATAGTGCACCAATCAGGTATAAACAGAGGCAGCCATTTTGTGATTCTACATAATAAAGTTTTGATAGGAGGTTTCCTACTTTAAATTAAGACTGTGCTAATGGACTGTGCCAGCAGATGTAGAGCTGTATTCAGAGATCCGTTTGAGGGGATTTGCGTGCGTACTTTTAGGATCGGATCAACTGCGCATGTGTAGTAACTTTATTTACGTAAGTTACGTTGAATATACGCTGGTCAGTGCTTTAGGCACGGGCATGTGAATCGCACTTGGATACATACGTGCAGATGGGTGGCGTAGAAATACGTGCTTGCAAATTTACATAAAAGTGGGTGGGGCCAGCATTTAAATGAACGCATGGATGCGCGGTTATAAAGAATCGCACGGACGGAGCACATATACGCACATAAGTACTCGCATAAAGTACAGAGTGGTCTATGGACTCTTAAGTCACTGACAGCACGTCCGGGAGAGGAAAGTGTCGGGGATGTTGGGTGTTTCCTTGCTCCTGTCAGAACATTGGAAACTAGGCTAAATTTTGCAGAGGATGAAACAAACCCATTCACAGGCTGACAGCGCACATCTCTGATCATTAATGAGGTACTGGCGTCAGTCTTATTGTCCTATATCACTGCTCAACAGGGGCAGTAATCTGCAGTCACCTGCTACGCTCAAACACTGGAACGCTGCACGTGTGTAACAGCGGCTGGTCACGTCTGCGCAGAGCCACCCTCTGGATAGATCAATAGATCTTATTTTCAGTCAAAGTATAGGCATTATATCATTTATAATTACTGCAAATGTGATTAGCATCAGACTTCTATTTAGCAGCCTTTGGAAAATGGAACAGCACACAAAAAGGGAGTCTCAATATCTCCTCAAACATAAAAGTTGATGAAGAATCTCAACAACTAATCCATGGAAGTAACAACACGTACACAACAGTCTATTATTTTTACATCTTACCGTCCAGAATCTTATGAAATACTGCAACACAGTAGCAGCAATGAACAGGCAATAGAGCAAGGAGTACAATAAAAACAGCAGGAAGAATTTGTAATTGGAAAAGCCCACACAGTTATTCACCCTGTAATTAAAACAAGACTAATTAGAGTGAGCAGAAAATAGAAAGCACGAGACGAGAATGTATAATCCGAACACGTACCAGGGACAGTGATGATCCATCTTCAATACACATCTGAAAGACAGGAATTCTTATATGAGGATACACAAAGTGATCTAACAGACCACAGGAAAGAGAAAAGCAGCACGGTATGCACTATGCAGTTGGAGTATGCAGTAATGGATATAAGGCTCTGGTATTTACACTGTGCTAAATGCGGCATTCTCCCTGTTGTCTGTTAAGGAATGGGGATTTATTAGACAGGCCTCTAATAACAGGGTGCACTCAGAGGTTGACGTACTATTAACAGTACAACTGATCATTTGGCGTATTTTGCCAATTTCTGAGGTCAGAAAACAGGCACATGAGAATGCATGCGATTCATATGGAATCTGGATGTACTACCCACAACGATGGAGACAGTACTGCGGAACTGGGCTAATGAACAGTGTGGGGGGCGCATTTAAACTTAAGCAGAGGATACACTGAAGTTTTTAGTAACGATCTGACATTTGGTAAAATCTGTAGTTACGATGCTAGCTGTGACCTGCATAACAACACACTGCTTTAGTTTCTTGTGGATCATTTCACAAATGGTTTAAATAAACTCTTGCTGCAATGATATGGTCGACCACAAGGTGGTGCTATGCAGAAATATGAATGGGAATGGTTTCAGTGAAAAATCATATAACAGGACACACTGACGATTTCTACAGACATCGGGGCATTGTGAGTTGCAAAAAAAAAAAAAAAGCTGGTTCTAAAACTAATGATCAGATGCAGTTTCAGACAATATTGCAGCATCGATGGACACCACATAATGGTAAAATATCTGCTGAAATGGTCATTTGATTGTGTGATCTGTACAACGATCAGCAGAAAAAGCCCCAGTGTGTACCCAGGTTAACATCCAACACATAGTTCATAAGAAAACATTTGCGATGGATTTAGGAGCACAGATATTCTCCTGTCAGAGCTATGGGGTAACCACTAAAAATGACATTGATAACAATAAGACCACAAACGCAGTGGAAACCAAGCAACCTTTCTACAAAGATGTGCATTGCTGAGAATCGGGACACAATTATATTTGTTTTGTGTATTCCTGCTTTTATAATTGCACTTTGTGACAAAATTACCAACATCTTTTGGACCCTTAGTGTTTGGATCTATGAAGCAAACTTTTAGTGCTGTTGCATTATGGAGCGGCCTCTGCTGCTGGTTTACACACAAAGGGCTAACATTAAAGAAGGATCACTATATCTGTGATGCAATCTAGACACCTGGTTTGCATGGGATATATATTCAGTGTCTATAAACTTATATATTAGAATAATCACCTACAGATGAATGAGAGTATATTTGGTGAAGTGCTGGTTCTCATTTTATTCCGTTAACATTTAGATGATTTGGACTTACACATCGCAGGCTGAACAGTGGTGACATCGGTCAGGTTTAATCAGCTGACATCTTTCACAGTATCTGATGGCTACAGTAAGAGAAAAAATAAGATTAAACAAATGTACAGCCAGAGAAAACATTGTATACACGAAGGCATTAAAAAGGTCATTACATTCTGAGCAAGACTTTTCCAATTTTAATGTGACCGAACACAAACACACAAATAAAAAAAAATAAAAAGATTTGGAGGAACCCACACACACACTGGTATCCGCTATAGAGACCCTTGTTGAATGAGCTTTAGGACTTTGAGGAGGCTAAAACTTCTTTAGTTTAAAACACTCAAGGATACAAGCTACTGATCCATCTGGCAATGGTGGAAGATTTAGATGCTGCCATTCCGTTATTTACACCTTTTATAAAAGGATAAACAGCCGCTTGGTTTTCCCATAGTTCTATCCAGAAGAGTTCTAAGAGCTCTGACCAAATCTAAACAATGAAGTCTCTTCTTTGTATTCTTCAGATTAGGGCAGAGTGATGGCAATACAGTTTCTTGGTTTTAATGAAAACTGGACGCTACTTTAGGCAAAAACTGGGTTTGTATCTAGAACAACTTCGTGGGTAAAGAAATTAGTGTAAGGCTGCTCAGTCTAAGTAAAGACTACTGTCCACATAAGCATCTTCAAAAAATACCTCTGTAAGTGGCTCAAAAGGCAGACCAGTCAGTTTATCCAACGCCATTGCAAGTCCCCGCAACGATACTTCACAGTGCGAAACAGTGACAGCCGAAATGAGCTTGTCGGCTGTCCCTATTTCAAGTGTGATACACCACAAAATTTTGTTTTAAAGAATCGGTGAGACCAGACTACCGGATAGGTAAGGAACCCTCTACGGGGACTTAGGGTTAGGCTGCAGGTGCATTCAGGGTTAAGGAGTGGGGTTGCTTACCGTTCAGAGCACTGTGTTATCAAGGCATAAGCAATCAATGTTCCAGCCAGTTCAAAACTGGCTGGGCACTAACAGCCCTATCAAAATAGCTACGGGGACCCACACTCATCTAACACAAGGTTCAAGTCCCATGGTGCAATAGGTAACTTTAGTCTAGCCCTAATTTTATCAGAATTGTAGAATCTTACTATCCACTCTTATTACACCACCTTGGCATTCTAGGTTCTTGACCTCAGAAGTCAGGTTCCAAGATTGAGGATTTGGATGGTACATGTTTCCATGCCTCAGCAAATTGGGTGAGATTGGCAACTTCCATGGCCTGTTGGCAAGCCAGCTGCCTTTGGAAACCACGGCCTTCTTGGCCAGGATGATAGAATTACAATTACTGTTACCTCCTCTTTTTCTAATTTTCTTAGAACTCTTGATATCAGAGGAATTCAGGGAACAATGTAAGCCAGATGACATCTCCACTGACTTGACAAACCATCTACTCCTTCCACTTCTGAAAAGTATTTCCTTACTCCTCTGTTTTTTTGTTGCCATTAGGTCTATTTCTGGTAATATTATATATGATATTTCTGAACTATCTGTTGAAAAATGACAGTTCAGCTCCCACTCCCTTGGAGAGTATATTTTCTTGCTTAAGAAGTCTGCGCTGCTGGTTTCCCTGCCAGCTAAATGCACAGCAGAGGTTTTCTGTGGAACACATTCGGCCACTGCCAGGATCGTTCTGACGTCTTCCATCAGTTGTCTGCCGTTGGTCAATCCTTGACTGTTTAGGTTGGACAATACCACCGTGTTTGTCTGAAAGAATTTTTACATTCTTGTTTTGCAACTTTGCTTGAAAATGACAGCACGCCATCAAAACTGTCCTGCACTCCATTATATTGGAGTGCTGTTTTGCGAAATGCTGAGTCCATGTCCCCCGAGCAAACTCTTCTCCACAAGTGGCTCCCCAGCCTACCACACTTGCATCTGTGGTGATTACCACTGGGCAGTAGCCAAAGAAGGACTTCCCTTCGGCCAATACATCCCCTCTTAACCACCACCTTAGATCCCACCTTGCTTTATTTGCGACATTCTGAGAAAGGTTTTTTGAATTTTTGTTCCACGGACTTAATTTTCTTGAAAATGCCTCATCCTTACCCATTGAACAGTATCGATTGCTGAAGACAGCAGCCCCAATATCTTCACACATTCCTTTAACGACAACCAAATTCTATTATACCGCTTTCCTGCATTGTTCCTTTATATTTCTTTTTCTCTCTTGTGATAAATCACGGTCATAGATGCAGTGTTTATTACCAATCCTAAGTATTTTGACTGTTGTATAGGCTTTAGTTGACTTTTCTCTTTATTAGCCATCCATGCTGCTGTAAAACATTCAGTACCAACTTTGTATGAACTTTTGTTTGTTCTTCAGACACTGCTACCAGCAGAATATTGTCTAAATATGCCCATAAATGAACACCTTCCTGTCTCAGTTTGGCTAATCTTCTGGGTGAGGTGACCAGGCCGCAGAGCTTTGAACTGGAAGCGCTTTCTGAAGACTTGAAATCTTAAATACCGTTGATATTTCCAGTATATAGGGACATGGAGGAGTCTTTTAGGTCTATCGAAGTTAAAAGCATACCTGGACTTAACGCTGCTAATACAGTCCTTTTTGATTCCATCCTGAAGGGGTGAACTTTGATATATCTGTTTAATCGCCTAAGATCCAGTCCTGGATCCTCTTGTGTTCTTTTGGACTACAAAAAAAATCTTGAATAAGACCCAAGCTTGTCCTTATAGCTATAGCCTCCTCTTGAATCCCTGGTATTTGTGATTCTAGAAAAAAAAACCTGGGTGTTTGAATTCTAGTTTGTAACCTTCTAGAACAGCTTTTAGCACCCAGGCATCTGTGATCGAATTCCTCCATATTTAGGCAAAGTCGATCAGTCTTCCACCTACCTTTGGACCCCTCCTTTGCCTGGCTTGGCGTCACTGCACAGTCTGTTTAAGATTGGTTCTGATATCTTTACCTCTCTGGTTTAGAAAACTATTATCTTGAGGACCCCCACTGTCCTCTCCTGAAGTTCTGCCCAGGTCTATAGGATCTTGCTTGTTTATAGTCTAGCTGGCTAAATGGCCTGTTGGCTGTTCCTCTTCTTTGTGTCTTGTCCTGAGGCAACCAGTGAGATTTTCCACCTGATTTAGAAATGGTTTAATCAAGTTTCTTGCCAAATAAATAATCACCCTGAAAAGGGAGCGTCAGCAACTTCCCTTTTGAAGTTGCTAACGTCCACTGCCCATGGTCTGATCAACAACATTCTACTAGTTACTGCCACCCTGGCCCCTTGCTCTGGCTGTCAACCTGACCGATTCTAAAGAGGCTTCACAAATATACTCGACCGAGGTGGGCTTACAGTACAGTGTCCACATAGGAGTGCTTGGAGACCGTCCGAATTGCCTTTACTGGTCAGAACGCCGCACACACCTACTACATCTGCCTGACCACCAAAGGAAAGAAAGAAAAAGAAAAAAAAGTAAGGAGGAGTGGGCGTTTATATACCTACGGTGTCTTATTTTCTTTCCTGTGAGGACTCAATCAGGGAGAATTAACCCATTAGTTGCCACCGTCACTGTGGAGGCAGAGGAAAACATGGTGCACAGGGGCATTGTTAAGCAGGTCAGGGCTTTAAATTGTTACTGTTGTTTAACATGATCACACATCAAAACCATAAGTGTGTACTCAGCTTTACTCATGGCCTCAACAAGATAGTTTCTGATGTTCACAATGCAGCCTGTTAGTGTTCTATGAATATATTAGTGTTAAATCTGTGTGCTGACAGCAACAATCATGTTTAGTTATGCACTCTGGTACATTGTGTTATAACAGTGACCTGTCACCAGGGGGTGCCATGCTGCAATTCCATAAAACGTCATTGAATGAAGTTTGATTTTGTATGGCCATATTAAAAATAGCAATAAGCTTGATATAGATGAACATCGTAGGAGCTCCGCTATGTTATGTAGGGCTGGCTAGAGCGGGAATTCAGACTCAAATGGTCACAAACCAGAGAGCCCTAGACCAGGAAAAAAACTGGACTTGATGGGAAGAATGGGACATGCAAAATGAATAGTGTGTTTTTGTGTTTATCTCTCTATTTATACTGCTAGAAATAAATAGCAGTTTAGAAGAGTTACAGGACTATACAGAAAAATTAACATTGCCAATCTGATTACAGAATAAGTAACGTGACAGAAGGTTACTCAGCACTAATCTACAGGTACCTGGAGGGCACAGGAAGCAGGAACAGCTGAAGAGTCAGACAAGAAGAGTGTCACAGAAACATAACATAGAAACAGTATGAGACAGCAGAAAACATTCACCGGGCCAATCTTGTGCTATATCTTTTTAAACAATGATGATCTCTTTATACTCGGATTGTTCGTGTACGTGTACGTAGGAAATCCTTATGTTAATTCCCAGATTATATTTCTAGTATACCGGGATGAGAGGCTATTCCTCTTACCTACTACTTTCAGTGAAGTAACGTTTCCTCACACAGGGCTGGATCCAGTCCACCGCACGTCAACCAGATTCCACAAGCTGCTTGCAGAATTCGGCTGAATATTAAGCATGTGGCATGTTCATGTTCTGCAAAGGATCCCCAGGCATACGGAACATAGTTTTGTACGCCCGGAGATCCTGCTGACAAGGACAGGGCATCCCCTCTGCCCAACTCTGTGCAAAACACTGGTCGTATGGACTGATCCGCACAAGAGACTAAAGGCTGCCTTATGGAAACATAACCCAGCTAAAGTCCACACGAGAGAGAGGACTACAGTAAACACAAAGAGGTCAGGATCGGGTCCATGTCTGCCACCCTCCAGTGTCACCGCAGCCCACATGTACTTTATGACTTCTCTCTATACAGGTCTACATACATACGGAGTTACTCAATTAAAATAGACAACTGTAATAAGAGTCCAGATTCTCAGTTACGTACAATGTTTTAAGAATTGAGCTACTACGCATGCGTAGTAGCTTATTTATGCTATCTACGTACCATTCCTATACGTAGATTCCGTAACCGCCGCCTTTATACTGCGCTTACGCAATCTACATACAGAAATGGTACGTAGTTAGCGTAAATAATGCATAGTAGCTCAATTCTTAAAACGACGTACGTAAGGCGAAAACGACGTAACTGTGAAACCGGACAAAGATCACAATGGGGACCTGAAGTAGTAAAAGTAATTTGTTATCCTTAGCACACAAGATAAAAGTCTTGGTGGGAGAAGGGTTAATGATGACGGCATCCGTGTCATACATCACAGAAGATTCTTTCCTCTTCCAACGTAAGGAAATGGAAGAGCTTTCAGGTCACATATTGATTGACCATTGTGAAGGCTGCAGCTTCACACTCAAAATAGATCCGAGACACACAAATAGTTTCAATAAGATGGATATACTAGTGATGGAAGATACTGGAGAGAGTCAATAAAATGGTCCATCCAAGACATGCTTATAAGAGGTAGAGAAGCCCTGAAATGGCAGGATATATAAGCCAGACTCTCTGGAACCCAGACAGCTAAACACTAAACCAGAGATCTGGCCTCCTCCATATTCACTTCCATTATTAATAATCATAAATCATTTATTGTTCGTCTCTACCATAAGGAGTTTTACATAAAATGGGACTGTAACCTATTAAATAATCAGCAGAGTATTTCAGGACAGGATTGAAAGACTAGACATGATAAAATCAACAGAGGAAGTGTGATAACGGACTGTATTCACATATTAGATTTTGCGCGCTTTTCCGTGCGTATATTTAGGAGCGGAGTAACTGTGCAGGCGTAGTATCTTTTTCCACGCAAGTTACGTAGGATTTAGGCACGGACTTCTGAATCGCACTTAGGGGTGTGGTTGTCTTTCCGTATGTGTGAAGTTACGTGAAGTTGGGCGGGGGGAGGAATTTAAATGAACTGTTGAGGATGCAGTTAGTTATGTACAGATGTAACATACGCACATACGTAAGTACACATGTACAGTTATGGGTGCCCTATGGAAGCCTAAGTGACTGAAAACCCATCCATGCTAGGGGAGTGTCACGGGCGTTACCTTGCTACATGCGCACATATATTTGCATACTTTATACACAAACATCTCTGAATCCGGTACAACAAACAGGACGAGGTCTGTGCAAGGCACCAGTCAATATAGGCCTAATAATCACGTATAACCCAAGCTGCCGAAAGACCACCAGTACAGATTTTATGTAGGATGAGAACTATCAATAGAATGACCCAAATATTACACTTTAATGATTTACTGACTTCTGTAGATCGTGTCAGTAAAAGTGCATGGAAGAGGTTTGAAACACATGAAGTATTATTATGGGTACCACCCCCCCAAGGGTCTCAGAGCAGACATTTAACAGTTCTGAAGGTGTAGTAACATTAGACCGTAATCACATTGTGAAAATCAGAGGAAATCGGGTGGAAAGTCACACACTCTGAATAGCAGGGGATTCAGATTTTTATTATTTACATGCAGGGAGAATACTTTGCTTTTGCTTATTGCACACAGATACTAGCTTCACTTACATTACTTACATCGCCTCTCAATAATAATACATTACTATTATATACTGTAAAACACCCAACTGCTAATAATGGGGATCTAGAGCCATCAATGACCATAGATGTTATATAGCAGGTGGTCAGTGCTGTTACTGCAGTGGTAGATGATCAGCAGCATTACTGTAGCTCTAGGAATCGCTGGTTTATGCATGACATGTCCCCAGTCTTCTCAGCCTCTTGATTACTTGCCAAATCATGTCACTGAACTCGGCCACGTCTAGAAAAACATTTGCATACAGAAAGGCTCAGGATCCTATTAAAGACACTTGCAGCACTCGTCAATGAAAGGGTTTGGCAATTAGCACGGCCACTCCATGGAATCCGGCTGCAGAGTGAGGGTTTAATGACTGGAATGCACAGGTCTCCGTCTGAGCTCACCTTCATCTACAGCCCATCAAATGCAACAATTGTGCGGATGGGTCTAATGAGCTCACCACCAGGCTCACAGAATGACACTGTGTTCTCATGACACACAAACACAGTGTGTCAGGCTTCCCCTGGCGCAGTCTAATACCATTTCTCAGTGTTTCTGTGACATACAACACAAGCAAGTGATAAGAAAAGCCCAAACTATTTACTTTGTATTCTACACAGCATGTAGCAGGATGCAATCAATAGCAGAAGCGTTTTGTTTTTGCTTGGCTGGCTGTGCTACTGTGCACCTGACGAGCTTTATGACATTTAAGCATTTGTCTGTGGCCCCAGCATTATGAGGA
>WWET01000369.1:162125-176252 GCA_011038615.1 Limnodynastes dumerilii
GGGTATTTTTCCCCCCCATCTGTCAGGGCACTGTTTGATTGATTAAATGAGATAGTTTAAAAGATGAGCTGAGACAATGTCTTGTACTTTGCAACAATCAGGCATGGCACTAGCACGCGACGGGGGTGTTTGTTGGTCTACAGCAGGTATTTTGGAGGATTTAACGGGGACACCATTGTGTTAGCTCTCAAATTATTGACCCAATATAGGGACTCTCACTGTTAGAGTTAGGACCACCACAGCAGAAAAGTCTTGATGGTGGCTGGTGGTTGATTATATATTTGAATGTGTGTAACTTATGCATTTTATTTTACAGACAGGATGGAATAGTTAGTTACTGGTTAATGACAGTGTTACGGAGGCAGAGGACTCATGCCTCTCATGCACCTGACTATATTAATATATAAATTGAGTTGAGTAGCCAACATTGTGTGTGACCGTGTTGCATAGTACACACTTACACAATAACATTCAAAACACCCATTTATCGTGCGTTCGGAACAATGATCTGGCAGAAAAACATGTATTGTGTGATCAACTTTAAACTATTAACCAACATCAGTGCTGAACAACTGGAGAACTTACAACCCATGCTAGAGCTCAAAGACAGGGATTAAAGCACAAGTACCTAATGAATCTACAGATATGAATTATTAACCAATTATTTTGTTTTTACTACTAAGGCACCATATATCAATGGTCTATTCTACTAAGTAAACCCCAACAAGAAGCAAAGACAATGCTCCCTGGCCAATAAATTATGACATTTCTATATGAAGACAAGTACTTTGTTATCATCACTTTCAACCATTAAGCAGAATGCCTTTTGGAAATGGAATTTTACCTTGATGTGTATTGAACGTTTGTTGAGGAGAAGCATCAGACAGACATACTGTGCCACAACATATCCATAACTGAGTAATTGTACGATAAATTGAGAAGGTGAAATGTAAACCACGGTACATGAAATAAGTGCATGTATGTGGGTGTTTAACATTAGTATGGCGTCAACTTAATATATTGTTACTTGTCCCCCAAAATGAACTATGCCTAGCGAATAAAAGTTACATCTTTCCACATTGCTATTATCAGCTCAGAATTGGAAACCCTAAAACTTCTGTACTCTCTATTATCTCTGCAAAATGTGGTCCAAAACAATGGACAGTATTATGAAATCTGACCATTATAAGAAATAATTTACTTGGGAGTAAGGCTTCATATCACTTGTATACAGTGACGATCTTTCTAAAGTTCAAGCACCTATTGGAAACTCAGCATCAAAAACCTCCACATACGTCCATACTACAACATTGATGGTGGCCATTTTGTGGGCCAGAATAATTGATCTTTTCATAACCTGAAAATACCACAGAGGCTTCCATACCTCAGGCTTTCACAGCAGCAGCTGTTTTCCCATGCAGTCAAAATGGCTGCCTCAACTCTAATGCTGGGTACACACAACAAACATTTTCTAATGATAGAGAGACTTAACGATTCTACTCATCGCAGGAGGAATGGTCCCATAACCCCCTGCACCTGCAGGAAGAGGAAAGGGGATCAAATGAAAACAAGGCAAGAAAAGCACGTCTCTCACGATATCGTGACATCGTTTACCAGGCAAATTAGACAGTCCATAAAATCTATTCAAAAGATTTTTAGATTGCATAGAATAAAGACAGGTAGAAGAGGCCCCTGCTGTGGCCCAGTATATTATACAGGGAAAAAGTTAATGAAATTACAACCAAGGTCATCTTAGGTCCTGCTATGCCATGGGAACACATTTGTGAACCTACAAATTTATTTTTGTAAAGAAACCACTTGTATTTAAGAATTCAGTGGGATTTTAATTACCAAGCGCTAAACACTACAAGGTCTATCCAGAAAAGCAGAATTTGTTCCCACCCTTTACAACACCCACTCTCCTGGCTCCTCCATCAAACAATATAGGGTCTACAAAGGTTTCTGTCACTTTCAGATCCTATAACTCCCAGGGGACTGGCTTTCTGAAGTTGCACCAAGCCAGAAACCTTGGTCACCCACATGTGACAATACACTCAGTATGGCATAGGTCATGTACATTCACAATATAGACCCTGAACTCAGATCAAATACATGCATGTTTTCCCAATGCAGTTAATTGCTTCAGTATCTCTAGATTAGTTCAGACAGAAGAATATGCAATAAGTAAAAATAAAAATGCAGTTTTATATTGGTCAGAAGTCACTATATTTACAAAGCTGCAAATTCATTTCAGAGTAAATAGTGTGGAAATCGGTTATAACACACTATTCTATAACATCACTATTTCTTTCATAAAAAAATAAAATAAAAACACAAGGTAGTTGGCAAAGTGGTAATTCAACATTTATACAGAAGTAATAACTTAAATAAAATTAAGATATATAAAAAGGAAAAAAACAACAAAAAACTATCCATTAACAACCCATGTTTATGAACTTTCATCTTCAAATAAAAGGTTTTAAAGGTTTTTAAGAGCTTCATTTGCTTATTAAAAACATATTTACAAGACATGTCAAAAGCCAAGAGGAACACTTGAGACTTGTGTAAACAGACAAACTAATTCACAGATGCTTACACATTTTCCTCAGAGGACAACTGGGTACACACAGTTTCCTCTGTATATTTACACTTACACACACACAAGTCACACACACGTCACACACACGTCACACACACGTCACACACACGTCACACACACGTCACACACACGTCACACACACGTCACACACACGTCACACAGCAAGTCACACACACACACACACACACACACACACAAGTCCTTGTTTTGGTCTTTATATTTATGAAGACCTTTAGTACACCCACCACATGTTTTTGGGGATATTTCCTGCAATGCTATAAAGGAACACAGTAGTTGAATCTTCCATGTCTTGTACACATAGAAATCTATGCCCTGTGTGCTGGACACAGTAACAGGATGTAAGCGATTTCTGTTGCACACTACCGGGAAGCTTAGAGGGTAATTAATGAATATACTTTGGTAGCAAAGTAATTGAGCTAATTACTCATATTTAATGTGTACAAGTTATGATCTAATGCCAGTACCACAGTATTTACACAGACCTGTGCAATGCTCATAGTCAGGGCAATTGAGCAAGGTCGTAAAGAGGCACGATACAAAATTGTTGAGGACATATAAAAAAAAAAATAAAAAAAGAAGAGGTTAAACTAAAGATAGATAGATAGATAGATAGATAGATATAGACTTGTTACGTATTATAGACTGTTTTAATTTTGATGATTATGGCTTACAGCTTATGAAAACCCCAAAATCAAAATCTCAAAAAAATAGAATGTGACAGTTCAATATTGTAGGCTCAAAGTGTCACACTGTAATCAGCAAATTATTCCAAAACACCTGCAAAGGGTTCCTGAGCCTTTAAATGGTCACAATCATGGGGTAGACTGCTGACCTGACAGTTGTGCATAAACCCATCACTGACACCCCCTTCACAAGGAGGGAAAGCCTCAAAAGGAAATTGCAAAAGAAGTTGGATATTTTCAAAGTGCTGAATCAAAGCATATTAATAGAAAGTTAAGTGGAAGGGCAAAGTGTGGAAGAAAAAGGTGCACAAGCAGCAGGGATGACTGCAGCCTGGAGAGGATTGTCAGGAAAAGGCCATTCAAAAGTGTGTGGGAGCTGCATAAGGAGTGGACTGAAGCTGGAGTTAGTGCATGAAGAGCCACCACATCCAGAAGGATCCTGGACATAGCCTTCAAATGTCGTATTCCTCTTGTCAAGCCGCTCCTGAACAACAAACAACGTCAGAAGCGTCTTACCTGGGCTAAAAAAAAAAGAAAGAACTGGTCTGTTGCTCAGTGGTCCTCTTTTCTGAGGAGAGCAAATTTTGCATCTCATTTGGAAACCAAGGTCCCAGAGTCTGGAGGAAGAATGGAGAGGCCACAATCCAAGATGCTTGAAGTCCAGTGTGAAGTTCCCATAACACCTCAACAGTGCCACAGGCTGATAGCATCCATGCCATGCCGCATTGAGGTAGTAATTTGTGCAAGAGGGGCCCAAACCAAGTACTGAATACATATGCATGATTATACTTTTCAGAGGGCTCACATTTATGTGTTTTAAAATCTTTTTTTATTTTTATTTCATGTAATATTCTAATTTTGTAAAATTTTGCTTTTGGGGTTCTCATAAGCTCTAAGCCATAATCATCAAAATTAAAACAAATAAAGGCTTGAAATAACTCACTTTGCATGTAATGGGTCTATATAATATATTAGTTTCACCTTTTAAGTTGAATTACTGAAATACATGAACTTTTGCACAATATTCAAATTTTTTGACTTTCACCTGTGTGTATACACACACACACACACAAAAAGTGTAGAACCACTGCTTTAGACAGTTGTATACACCTTTAAAGATGGCCTAGTAATCCTAATTGTGTGCGTTTGTTATTTTTTTTTTTATATTTGCTGTCACTATCAAAGATGTTGAGTAAATGGCTATGACCTTAGTGACAACTTCTAAAGAATCACTGCATTGTCTAAAGTAGTATACAGGAAGCGCAACAGTGACCCTTTCAACCAGAAAACAGAATGCTAGAGAAATGAAAGCAAAACGATATTCTGACAGATGCTGTTCACATTAAGTCCACTTTAAATAGTAATGTCAGCTGGCACCACACTCCGTTCTCCTTTTTGGGATCTGTACTGCGTAACCCTGCTTCAGTATGTCTCATTAAAGAAAACATAGGTGTGGCCCTCACTACAATAGAAATAACCTTTAACATCATTCTTGCTGGCGGACCAGCCCATTGCAGGTCCATTTAAAATGTGACCAGAAAGTTGCAAGCAAAACATTCAGTGTGTGCTGATAAAGTCACATAAATGCTGGCACACACTTCCTAATAATTATTCACGCCAGCTGCAAGGTGTTATTCATACAAGCACGCATAAAATGCTTATAGATTTAATGCAGCAACAAGGCAGTTACCAAACAGCAAACACTGTACAGACCGTATTTTATATTGTTAAATGTGCAAAAGCAGTGTGAAAATAAAGAAAGAAACATGGCTATATAGCAACTTTCTCAGGAGAAGCCCCCTAGGGTAAGTATACATTTCATTTAATATATTGGATCGTGACAAAAACATTTTCTAACAAAGTAGTGTATACTGCTGTAGATCAACCCAAAATTAGACTTTAAAATAAAGCTATTCAGTATTTGTGTGCAATTAGCTAAGTTAGCCGGTATTTTCCCAGAATACAAAAAAATGTAATAAAAAAAAAAAAGTTAAGTGCACCCTTACACTGTAACACGGTTTGCACCTTTCTGTGCTGTTACTTCTAACACAGCCCCTTAGTCTCACCAGAATACATTGTAGGACAAGAGACACAATGCTCCCTCATAACCAGGAGGCTGTGCCTATTCTTCTGTTATTCTGACTATAACCACAGGTTTAAACATCAGCTCTTTAGCATGAATGACACTGTGCAGGACACTGGGCAACCTCTGACCATTTTATTAACCTGCAGAAAGGTACCCAGAACAGAACGTGGCTGAATCACAGCTTGAGGTTCGACAGATGTATAAATCCTAATCCTTTAGCACTAATCTTACCAGGATTGCAGTCATCACTGGATTTCTTTGATTTACAAGGACAGACGTGAGAGATAAAACGTTTGTATCATTAGTTCCTGCTAAAGAATGTTCATTGAAAGAAAAGAAAATAAATGGACACAAAAGATACAGCTACACTTCATTATAACATTACTGTGCTGGAATTTCCCAGATTCATTTTTGTTTAAAGTTTGAAATAACTTTTTCTTCCCTTACTATTGGTGTGTGCCAGTATTTTGGACTGAATCCAAATTTCTGCAAAGGGGCATTTTCAGGTGATCGTATCGGAAAACTCCCGCATTTTGCGACTATGAATGTGCCCCATTTGCAGTACAGATTTGGATCCAGGCTTCCGTATTAGCAGCGTTTCCAGAGGAAGGTGTAACGTGAAGATCCATTACACTAGATGGGAGGGGAAAGTATTGAAATTGTACAGTGAGCACATGCTAAGCTCCATTCAGAGTATCCAGACTTCCAAGCCATCCCTATTTTAAGGACAAAGCAGAAGGCTTAGGGAAAGGTGACTGCGGCAGCAAGCCTCTATGTGCAAGGAAAGTAGCCTTCCCCCCCACCCATACAGAAGGCTGAATGGGATTAAGGATTGGATTCTGGCAACCAGAGCTGATCATGGTGGCTCAGTGAGTAGCACTTGGGTCTCACAGCGCTGAGGTCATGAGTTCGATTGCCGGGATAGGCCTTATCTGTATACAGTTTGTATGTTCTCCCCATGTACGCGTGAGTTTCCTCTGGGTGCTCCAGTTTCCTCCCACACTGCAAAAACATGCTGGTAGGTTAATTAGCTTCTGAATAAATTAACCATAATGTCTGTGTGTGTCTGTGTTAGTATGTAGCTCCAATGGGGCAGGGACTGATGTGAATCCGAAATATTCTATGTAAAGCGTTACATAATCTGATGGCGCTATATAAAAACCTGTTAAAAAAATAAATTAATTGGTGCTCCACATTGCTAATCAACAAAGAAAATCTAAATAACCTACAACCACAGTTTAAGCTTGACATGTACATGTAGTTGAAAGGGGTGTGGGTCCCCGCAAAGAACGGCCTCTCCCAGACAGTTTTGAACTGTTTCCCTAATTCTAACCCTAACTCTCCCTTCTATTACCCTAACCCTCTCTTTCCCGCAGCCTGACCCTCCCTTCCCCGTAGCCTGACCCTTACCTCTCCGGAGCTATCAGCGGCGGGTCCTGCGAAAATGAATGGGTGAGTACGCTGATCGGCACACGCACCCATTCATAAAGAAAATTCTAAAAGGCTCACTATTCGAAATAAAAACCAGGAAGTTTCGTCTGTCTCTATTTCTGAAAGCAGCCTATCGTAGCAGGGACAGCAACAGAGTTTAAAGATATAGGTAGAGACAGAGTAGGTAACTCGGAAAGAATGCAAACTATCCTGTAATCCACAGGTGTGTAGAGATGTCATGGCAGCATTGTTATGCGATTACATTATTGTTCTCATGTATTTCACTGTAATTACTTCATATCTGTCCTCAGATCAGTGGTTGTAGTATGAGGGGACAGATTATGTCTACTTGTTTTAGTTGCAAAAATAATTCCAATCCCTTGTTTCCACTTAAACCACTGGCATAAATGAATGATTTATAATATACATGGATACAAGTGGACACATTTTGCACACCAATAAAATAAATAGTATTTATAGATATGTGCCCGATTACACATACTATTCACATATAATCAACCTACTGTGTTTATATTACACAAGTGAGTACTACTCATTATTTATGCAGCGTCAATACATAGAAAAAATGTTAAGGGTAATTATTACAAACAAACCAAAGCCTAGTTTAAATTTTCACATAAACCCAACTAAATCACTAATTTAACACAAAGCAGAAGGGCGTATTAGACGTGTAGAACAGAAGGAAACACACAAACACATGCAGATATGGTCCCTGCCAGGATAAAAAAAAACATTATAAAAATAAAAGCAATAATCAATCATTCATGACATACGCACAATAAAAAGCCACATACACTAATACTAATTTCGACAGCCAATTTCCTGGAGCCCATGTAAAAGATTCTCTGTACTGGAAGAATTCTCACACACATCTTGCCTCAAGGAAGCCTTTTAATTCTGCTTTATGATCTGTGATGTATCATTAGACTATCTCATCAACCAAAGCCTACTATGTAAGGTCAATAAACACAAGAAATGACAGGGAATGTGTTCCTCTGAAAGCAAGCCAAATCTAACACGTAAATAATTAAGACATGCAGTAAAATAACCACCAAAGCTAAACCTACATTCAAGCATTCAACTAAAAAGCACAACAACCAAAAAAAAAAAAATCAATCTCACCCACCATTGGGAATTAAAGGGCAATATCAAAAAACATGTGTCCACCTGCAGTTTTGTATCACCATAACATCCATAAATAATATAACATTGCACTCCTGAGACCCAGCAAGAGTTATAAGATTTTTGGAAGCAGTTGCGTGCCCGGTTATAAATAGTTCTGTTTGACAAAGTGCACCACCCGGTAACAAACACGAAGACACACAAAAACCACACCTTAGGACTTAAGCACTGAACTTCTAGACCCATCTACAGTACAAAACATTTAGTGTGCTATTATTACATTCATCCCCTCAGGTGAGACTGGAGAGAGAACTCTAATATTACTTTCCTACAGATACAGCTATTTGACCAGTGGATTTTTGAAGATTATATGGGCATGGTGCAATAATAATATTTATGAATTAGTATCCAGTATATGGTCTAGGTGATACATATCTATGCATGATATTAAGTCGTTGTTTAAACTGTTTTTTTAAAGGTACTATTATAAATAAATGAATTTTGTCAACAGTTGCTAATGCCGTTCTCTATGTGAATTATCAAAGCCATACACATAATTTAGAGTATTATATATTGAGCGCTGTTTATCTTTATTTGCACTCCGTCAGGAGATCGGAGGAGGGGAACACACTCCTCACAAACCGCAGCTCCTAGTTGACATAGTTCACAAAACTTAATATAACTATCTTTAGCGCCATGTTTCCTTTTTATAAATCTTTGCAGTGCACAACCATAACCTCCCTCTGGTATATACCCCAAAATTGCAAGACATGCACTAAGTTTATACTAAGGCAGAGCTTGACAAATACCAGTCGCCTAGACAACTAGGATTTGGGACCTGGCAACCGGATCGCAGTGCAAGAGAAACTGCAAGTGAAGTCACCCGTGGCTTCTTTCTCCATTGCTCGCCCACTGAAACAATTGGGACAACGCTGCCTGTCCCTGTAGTTTTGAGTGAGGAATTAGTGGTCGTGGGGGGACCTTCCCTGTGGAGAATCTGTAGTTTGTTTCTACCCACATATCAGCAAGACAGCACACACAGGTCAGTCCTTGGATGGACGTAGTGTCACCATAGCACAATAATTAAAATATATGAATAAGCAGTGTACCAAACATATGGCGCAAATGCATAATACGCAGTATCTGAGACATTTACATAGATAATACACACATCATAAAATATTAGGCAATAAATACACATCCTAAAAAAATTAGGCAATGTGCACTACTAGTCTGACAACTAATAGTAGTGATGTCTCACACAAAGACATATCCTAGTGGGGTGGGAGAGGAAAGGCAAAAGGAGGGGGTACAATTAAATATTTAAGGTTAAATTGATCACTACTTTAGGGGTAGGGGGGCACCAGTTTTGAATTAAAAGTTCAAGACACAGCTGTAAAAGACAAATCTACCAAATAGTGCTAACCATCACACACCTATACACTAGTAAAGCCAGGCGTGCGCGCGCACACACACACACACACACACATGCGCACACACACACCTATACACTAGTAAAGCCAGACACACACACCTATAACACAACACACACCTATAACACAACACACACCTATAACACAACACACACCTATAACACAACACACACCTATACACTAGCCACTCATGTGGTGACAGGCGGATGTCAGTTCAAGCAGCAGGAAGTACAATACTCACATATACACAGCTCCAGCACATAGGCGTAGTAAGACCAGCAAACTACCAGCGTGATGAAGACCACCGGGACCCAGCCCACCACCCGCTGGCAGCAGCGCAGGGCGTGAGACGGCGCCATGACCCCGGAGCTGCCGGGGAGAAAGCGGAGGGAGACGGCCTGACAGGCAGCTGCTGCCGGGGAGGCAGATAAGAGCTGACTTCACCGCAAGCTCCGCCCCTCAACCGCATTGGTTCACTACGATGAAAGAAAGACACTCCGGGGAGCGTACAGCCACGCCCATTGACATCACAAACTCCACCCACCAGTCTCTAAATCTCAGGATTTGTTGCCAACACACTCTGGTGACGCCATTAGCTCCGCCCACTCCCTTCCTTGTGACCGTCTATTAGTAGTAGTAATAGTAGCAGCAGGAGCTGGATCAGTGTCTTGTTGTCAGCAGAGCCTTAACAAGATATTTTAGGGGCAAAAAGGAAAAATTGTGCCCCCGACCCTGAGTTCCAAACAATTTTACATTAAACATTAACTAGCTGGTTACCCCCTTAAGCCTTACAGGTAGTCAATGTGAGGTATTGCAATGAACAGCCACACCTACTGCTCTAATAGGGCACGCAATGTGTACAACCTCTGCAGCTTTACACATTGTGGACCAGATTCACAACCCCTGAAATTTTTTACTTACGTGCCTATTTTTCCAATTATACCTACTATGCATGCGTAGTAACTATTTTACACTATCTACGTAGCGTTTCGGTATGTACATCACGTACATGCTGTCTTTAACGATTGCATGTACGCAATCTATGTAACAAAACACTATAGTAGCTATAACTGGAAAAATAGGCAAGTAAGTAAAAAAATTTCAGGGTTGTGAATCCAGTCCAGTGTGATTATGGTATCTATTAACTAAATTAAAAAAATACATTGTAATTATTACTTAACTCAGACAGACTCCCTTCTGGTAATAATGTAAAGCAATTACCAGCCCAACCATTCAATGATCGGGTGACGGGGTCAAGCATCGCTGTAGCTTATGGTCAGGATGGATTTTTGAAACATTCAATAATCACACCAGAAATGCTCTTTTGACATTCTTAAAAAAATTAGCCACTTGTGCCTAATATTTTAAAGTAAGACAATTAGCTTACTTCCTCAGTTCCCTCTTCTGCTAGGTGAGGTACATGGTATCAATAACAGGTGTGTTTAATCCCTGGCAAGATATCGTCCAGTTTATTTTGGAGTTTGGACGCAATACTGTTCCTTGGTGAATACCGTGTGTTTATTTATTTATTTTCAAAAAATGGAGAAAGGGGGGCTTTTGATAGTGAAGGTATGTTGATTAGTCATATAAAATCGCCAGCGCGTTTTCTGCGTACCAGATACAACTTAAAATTCGCACATCAATCAAATCAGAAAAAGTTCACTTTACATCACTCTTTATGAAGGCTCCAGCGTCCCAGAAACCGATCTTAGAAGTTAGCGGTGAAAAAATGGAGGCTCATATATAGACAGCACATGGAAGACCACAATGGTATCGATAGTTCCACCCCATTGGGTTTCGTCATAGAGACTTCCATTGCAATGCATGGAGTTATCTTTACCTGTGTGGTCTTCCACGTGCTGTCTGTAAGTGAGTCTCCATTTTTTCACCACTAAATTCTGAGATCGGTTTCCGGGATGCTGGGGCCTTGATAAAGGGTGAAGTAACGTGGAATCCTATGTTGCTTTGCTTTATGTGCAAATTTTACTTGATTGTATCCGGTATGCAGAATGCTAAAAGTGCTGACAATTTTATGTGCCCAATAAAGATACCATAACTATGAAGCGTCCACTTTTCTTGTTTCTTTTGAAATTTTATTCAGGTTGACCGGACCAAGAACCGGCCAGTGTTTAAGGGGAAGACACGGACCTGTGACTATGCACTGACAAGGAGACTGATGATTAAGTAGAGGATCTAGTGTGTTGAAGTTCTTTGGACATTAGGACTGAAAGTACTCGAATATAACAAATTGATGGTCGGCAGCACTGTTCCATAGCACACCAAATGTATTGTGTATTTTGAGATATATATATAGTATATATATCAGTCCCTGATGGCAGATCCCAGTGTGACACAGTGGTAAAAGTCATAAAATTGCAGATGTTTCGTTCCTTGGAAAACCCGATGATAAACAGGACAGACAACGTAAAACACATATAGAAGTGGTGTCCTGAATGTGACAGCACAGACCTAATAACCAGAAGACACCCTGAAAAGAGCGCCAGATGGTATAAGGTACTGAATGCATATCAAGCTATAAAATATATAGAAAGGCTACCAGATGGTAAAGCTACTGAATGAATAGCGGGTGGTAAAGATACAAAAAAGGTTCTAGGTGGTAAAGGTACTGAACGGACATTGAACATTCTACCTTCCTTGAAGAGAAGTTACAACAGCCTTAGTCCCAGTTTACTAAGGAACTAAAGGTCTTTGGCTGAGATCCAAGTTCTATCCTCTGGACTGTACCCCTTCAAATAGTCTAGGTATTAGATCTGGCCATGAACCTACTTTGTGTCTAATATGATTTCTGCCACGTATTGCTCCTGACCATTGTATTTGACTAGTGGAGGTGTAGTTGCCATTCACCCACCCTTTACCTTGCCTTCTACTCCTGCTGGCAAAGGACATCACTAAGCTGTCAGCTGCTGGCAATGTTTTTATATACAGTGCTCAGCACTAAGAGATATTGAGCACTGGCCTAGCTGCCAGCTCACCTCTCCTCCGGGCCCTGTAGTTGCCCCACCCCCTGTGAACCACTGTGCGGCCACAGGAGAGGAGAGAGCCGGGAGAAGAAGCAGGGACACAGAAGAAGAGATCTGGGAACAGAAGCAGAAATACAGGGAAGTAGAGAGTCCCTGTCCAGAAGTGAGGACACAATGGCAGGGAGAGAGCAGGAAAAAGCAGCAGGGACACAGAGGGGAGGAGAGATCTAGCATCAGAATTGGGGACAGAGGGGAAGAGAGAGTCGGGAGAAGCAGCAAGGATAAAGAGGGAAGGAGAGAGCCCGTTGGCAGGAGCAAGGACATAGAGGGGAGCAGAGAGCCAAGAGAAGCAGCAGGGACGGAAAGGGTAGGATAGTGCTGGGAGCTAGGAGAAACAGTGGGAACACAGAGGGGAGGAGAGAGATGAAAGAAGCAGCAGGAACTCAGAGGGGCGGAGAGAGCCGGGCTCTGAGTTCCCGGTCCGAACGGCTGCCTTTAGAAATAGAGACAGCCGGAAGTGCTTTTAGAAATAGAGACAGCCGAAAGTTCAGCTGTCTCTATTTCGAATGGCAGCCGTTTTATATTATATTTTTTTAATGGCTGAGTATGCAGATTGGTGTAACTCTCACTTTTAGTGTTAGGGAAGGGGGGTTAGGGCCATAGAAGGGGAAGCTTAGGGTCAGGCTGCGGGGAGGGGGGTCTTAGGGTTAGGCTATAGAGAAGAGAGGGTTAGGGTCAGGCTAGGGAGAAGGGAAGGTTAGGGTTAGGGTCAGGCTGTGGATAAGGGGGGGTTAGGGTAATGGAAGGGGAGGGTTAGGGTAATGGAAGGGGAGGGCTAGGGTTAGAATTAGGGAAAGGCTAGTTTTTTTCACTCACCTATCAGAGCACCGTGTTCGAGGCATAAGCAATCGATATCCCAGCCAGTTCTGAACTGGCTGGGAGAGAACGGCCCTATCATAATACGGCCGTTTGAAGTGGGGACCCACACCCAAGCTGGGAGTAGCAGAGGAGAGGAGAGCCAGAAGAGGCAGCAGGGACTCAGAGTAGAGGAGAGAGCTGCTGGCAGAGACACGGGGGAGGAGCGAGCTGCTAATGGGAGTGGGGACAAGATAAGGAATCTGTATTTTATTTGCAGTATAAAGCAGTAGCAATCAGGTTATAAGAAATATGCACTTTTACAAATTTTTTTAAAAGGTACTATGTCAAACTTATAACCATCAGTATGGTACCCCATCCAACAGAACATTTATCAGTGCAATAATACAGCCAACATTATGGTGTCGGGTGCATCATTACTAAATTTGTTATTGTTGGTACTGGCCTACATGACTCCTGTCACACCTTTCCTTCCTCTGACTACAATATTTCTCTGACTGAATCTACTACCTCTGTTAACCCTCTCTTGCCCGTCCCTCCACTGATTTCTGATTTCTAACAGCCTCACATTTATACTGGTCACTTTTACCTACAAAGCCATCCACAACTCCTGCCCCCAGGGGCCAGATTTACTAAGCTGCAGATTTAGAAAAGTGGAGATGTTGCCCATAGCAACCAATCAGATTCTAGATCTTATTTAACTATTGCATTCTAGAGAATGTCATCTAGAATCTGATTGGTTGCTATAAGCAACATCTCCACTTTTCCAAACCCGCAGCTTAGTAAATCTGGCACCAGGGGCCAGATTTACTAAGCTCTGGGTTTTGAAACAGTGGAGAGTTTGCCCATAGCAACCAATCAGATTCTAGATCTT
>WWET01000369.1:184718-194792 GCA_011038615.1 Limnodynastes dumerilii
GTCTGTATCCTGACGGGTTCCTACCAGCTCCAGTCTATCCCCACCATCAGGGGCCCTAGCGAACACTCGGTCCGATCTCAGGCTCTACACCCTGGTGAGTTGCTCGTCTCTCTGTTCTCTAGGTCACCTCGGTACTTCGCTAAGGTGATTACGGGGTACCATAACATCGAGACAGCAGGAACGTTATACTTTAATGCAACGGTAAGACATCGGGCCAAGTATTTCATACATAGTATACCGCTGAGCTCCCTCCTCCGCTGCTCGGGGGTTAGTGTTGCACAGCATACCACATGGGGAACTTCCATAATAGGATTTTATGGAATTTTAGTCAATGTATATTTTTGTTGACAAGACATAGAATCATAGAATGTGACGTTAGGTAAGAACCACCGTTCCTATGAGACAACCCTTCCTCAAGCTTCAACCACCCTCCAGTTATCATACACAGAACACTTATCACTCATTCACCCCCTGGGGCCACACACATACATTATATAGTTAATTATGTTAGCACCCAATTAACCTACTAGTGTGTTTTATTTTTTTTGCCTTTGGTGTTACAAGTACTCGGGTCCCGTAAAGTGCGGAGTTTAACTGGGGTGGTATTCACTAGAGCCTCTGATGGTGAGGTTAGGTTTGGTTGCAAGGACACTCAACAGGTCATGGCTCCTTGTGGTGGGCCCCGGTAGTACCTAGCAACTCACTTTTATAAGCAGGTACCCACTCTCACTGTTCGCAGACAGGAAGACCAATGACCACAGGTAAATAAAGGCTTCAAGCAAGAATGGGACACTATATTGGAACCCACCAAAGGTATACAGGCATTCCCTCTCATACAGCAAGCCCAATAACACAGGATGCTGATAGAGTCGTATAGTAAGACTCCAAGACACGGTCACTCACTCTGATACCGCTCAAAGAGTGTACACACTGACAGAGCTGACGACGCAAGCAGAATGCTGCCAGCGATACACACAGAAAGACGAGGAAAAGACAGGACACCACGGAGGGCTGGAGGAATGAAGGCAGGAGGGAGAGAGAGCATACTGGAGGGGAGTTACAAACGGAAGTCCTAGATCACAAGGCACTTGATCCAGAAAGCAGGCTAGACGCAGGAGAACCTATGTTATCACCGGCACCATGGCTATTACACGCTGTTGACTATTTAAAGCTCTTGTCTCCAATCAGAGGCTGAAACCAGACACGCCCCCACCAGGCACAAGAGTGAGGTGATTACAGGTCAAGTGGAGACGCAGCCAGGGAAACATGTAAACAATTACATTCTACCAGAATGTGGCATGTGGGAGGAAACCAGAGGAAACCCACACAGGAAGGGAAGAACATACAAACTCCTCACAGATAAGGCCTTGTCCAGGAATCAAACTTACAACCACAAGCACAAGTGTTACTCACTGAGCCACCGTGCTGCCCGTACCATGGAGGAGAAATGGTGAGAAGAATCTCGGAAGACTGAATTATATGTGTGATATTACAAGACACCTGGGATTGGAATCCATAGTATCCCTAAATTCATCTAGGCTACTTGGAAACTAACGGGTTGCTACTTTTAACATCTGAACCTATCAATTACCTATCTCATCTTGCGGTCTTCAATTGTTTATCAACATCCTCAAATACGGTCATCCCATTAATATATCTAAGATTCTGGACATAATAATTATTTGTTTCTTGGCCCGAAATTGTCATTTTAAAACCGCTAATACGGGCTTTAGTGGAGTATTTTATTACCTATATTATATGCCTGGAATTTCTCTATAAGGAACTTAAGACTCACCTAATTAGATAGAGCAATATTTATGTGCTTTTATTGTGATATATTTTTTTATTGTTATGGTGACATTTTAATTTATTAAATACTTTGAATCCAGGTTTGCTGCTCATTGTTTCCTTTTTCATCCAACCAACCATTCATTCACCTATTTGTCATTTTTTATATTCTTTATAGGCTGTATATTTTTTTTATATATTTTGATGTTTTCCAGGGAGTTTAGCAAAACCTCCCCTACAGCTGCTGCTCTAACTAAGCACCATAGATCTGTTTTTATATGTTACAAGAAGCCTGAAATGTTTCTAACTTTGCAATTGTGGCCTATACTGTTTGTACCATCACCGAGAATCACCAGAAGTGGGGAAACAGAAAAATCTGACACAGGAAAGAATTGTGAGATATATCAAAGATGACATAGTTTAGTGTCAACTATCTCTGGAAAAATCCGGTATTAGGTTGTGAGATATGCAAGAATGCAAGACATTTAAAATGTGAGGGCATCCATAAATAATGCTTACAATTATTATTGCTCAAGCACGCTATATTATTGTTTTTTCTCTTTTCTTTTTGGGCAAACACCTTGAAACAATTTTGGAAAGTTACAATCTGAAAATGAAATAACTTGACAAGATAATAAACATCTGGATTTCATCAATAAACTAAGGATTTCATTTCAAGGAAACAAAAACACAAAAGCACTTATTTATTATTATTAGGAATTATATTTACAGTATAGAAGGTAGTGGTCTGGTATATTTAGATCTGTGGTGGTAGAGCACTACCCTACCCAGCTTCTTATTTGCATAAATACAGGTAAAACAGGATAATTGCAAAATTATTTGTAAAAAAAATAAAAATAATAAAAAAAAAATGGTAGTGAGTGCCCTCTAGTGGTATGCTAAAATCATTACATACTAAGGCTTACACAGGTTTATGATTACGCAGGAAGCACATTTTTCCAAAGTTATCACCATAGAAGCCTAAGATCACTAAACACACTGGTTATCAAAAGCTTTCTTAAATTCTATCACAAGAGTGAATATAAGTGAATCTAACAGTGTTTTCTGTGCTTGATTAAAACCATGAGCAGAAAGGCCTTGATGGTGGCTAGTGACTTATGATCAGGGGTTTATCTATGGGTCCAGCGCCCCTGGTAAAGTAAGGGACTGCCGCCCCCCCAATTTGCAAATAAATGAAAAAACTCCCATCATGTGCCTCCAGCACCTCCCACCCCAGTACAACCATCATGTGCCCCCAGCCCCATTCCCCAGTACTCCAATCATATGTGCCTCCAGCCCCATTCCCCAGTACCTCTCTATCCTGTGTGTATGTTACAGATAGAATGGTATAGTGTGTTACTGGTAATGGCAGTGTTGTTCTGGCATTTTCTTTCCTGTGTTTCTGTTGCTAGCAGATTACTCCCCCGGCCTTTCATGCACCTGTTTACATTAACCTATAAATTTAACTGAGCAACTCCCATTTTGTGTATGGATTCAACATTGTTTTTGAATGTCTTTATCACATAGGGATTTTGAGTGACACCCAATTGATGTTCACATTATTATGTTTTTTAACAATACAGACAAAAAACAATTAACACAAAATGTAGATATATAGGATTTCCAGCTGTATTTTGCCTCAGGAGCATCTAGTTGTCCAGCAGTAGGCAGCATAATCTGACTCCACTTGCCCTGATACCACTTTTCCATTATGGAAATATCCTGGTTAAAGCGTTCATCGTTGACTGCTCTTGAAAGACTCCCATAAAGGTTTTTCAGCCTGATTCAGCAGACCATTGAAGCTCCCATCAAGCAGGTCTTATTTGAGGTCCTATAAAGATCTTCTCTTTGATCGTTGCATAACTGTGTCTCTATGCAAATCCAAATATCAGCAGCGTGATCTAGTGCAGTGCTCTGCAACCAGTGTGCCACGAGATGTTGCTAAGTGTGCTGCAGTGCAATGCCTCCAACTCCCTTCACACTTACCTGCTGCGCTCCGTCTTCCTCTTGAGCAGACCCACACTCCGCCCCCTGCCGGGCCAGCCCTGACACAGAACGTCACTGTCAGCCAGGACTTCCTGTAGTGTGACGCTGGCGTGATCTCAGGTCATATCAGTGTCGCACACAGCGCCGCGAAGGACAGCACCAGGAAGAAGGAAGAACACTGAAAAGGTAAGTAAAGTATAGGGAGGCCGGAAACATCTGCTGGGGAGGCTGCAGAGACATGATGGGAAATACTAGGGAGGCTGCAGACACATGATGGGGGCTACTGGGGAGGCTGCAGATTCATGATGGGGACTACTGGGGAGGCTGCAGATTCATAATGGTGGCTACTGGGGAGACTGTAGACACATGATACAGTAACAGTAAGAGGCCAAAATCAACTTTCCTAAACGCTCTATAAACGGGGTATATATTGTAATGTCGGTTCATAAAGTGGGTATAACTTGAAAACTGTGGGTAATATAAAAGTCTAAGACGATATTTAAAATCAGTGTTGAAAATACATTTATAATAACACCTGAGGTGCCCTGTGACAAAATATTTGTTTCCCAGTGTAATCAAACCAACTACTGTTATCAGCTTGTGGCTTTCTTAATTTTACCCTCACCCCTTGATAGGGCTGCCAAAAAAAACAAATAAAACGGCCAGGGTCCCTTCCTCCATGAGCACACTCCACCACCACCACCAGGAGACAAAGAGGAGTAGAAAGGAAGTGTATCATAGCCGGCACGTTGTACATTGCTCCCCTGTACTGAAGTGCATAAAAAGAGTTTTCCAACAGTAACAATCATCAAGAGTCATTGTTTTTCTTTACCTCTAGTTTGAAACATCTGTCTTTATTTTAATGAAGAATACAAATAAACATAAGAGCAAGTGTCTATGACAACGGGTTTAATATAGTACAACGCTCTTAGGGAGGCTATATTTTACTCACTCGATTAGGACACTAGGGGCCAGATTTGCGAAGCTGCAGGAAAGGAAAAGTGGAGATGTTGCCCAGAGCAACGGATCTAATTCTAGCTTTGGGCTTTCCTAATCATATATAGCAGGGGACTGCAGAGGCTTCCGTTTCCTGCTCTGTTCCACCATGCCATCGGATTAGTTCCAGGACAGATCACCAGTGTGTTTCCTAAACAAATAGGAAAGGGTTCAGAGTAAAGATACTTCAGTTCAGTTTACTCATTACGTTGGTTTTAAACAACTGTTCTTCCTGTAGGTTCTAAGAACTCATGACTAGGACCAGCATCTCTTTTGTATGACTCCTTTTTCTGCCTATGTGAACTGTTCAATCCACTCGCACATAAGGGACTTCCGCTAGCTCCCCCCACCTTTAGGTTTACGCACTGTCCCCAAAATGGGGTCGGTGCGGAAATTAGAATCGCATGTAAACCCTTAATCTATGACTTGCATACTCAGTACGCATGCCGCCTGTCCCATCCCACTGACAGAAAGGCTTACAGCACAGAAGCCAGCGTCATGAGGACGCCTATCCATTACGGGAGCCAGTTGCTCACACATGCGCAGTAAGGCAATGCTGCCATTCTTTGCAAGCAGAGTGCGGAAAACATCCACATTGTGTCATTCTGGATCCGGTTACCGTTACTAACTTCTTTCCCTGTACAATCAAGCATCTGACTTGCCTTTTTCACTGCTGTGTTACATTGCTTATCTACCTCCAAACCTAGTGACTCCTAAATCCCTTTATCAGTGCCACAATCAGTGCCTTTAATTCAATATTCAGTCAGATCCATGTAGAACCCCATTGATAACCTTTCTATCCCTACTAAAGCAGGCCATACACTAGGCGATTATCGCCCCGATTTCCCAATTATCGGGTGATCGGGCAAATAATCGCTGTAGTGTATGGTACAGATCAATTTTTTAAACATCAAATAAACGCTCTGGTGATTATTTGATCTTTTGACATGTTTGATTTAAAATCGTGAGAAAACGCCCGATATTTTAAGGGAGCCAATGAGCAAGCTGAATGGCTCCCTATTCTTCACAACTGCTGCTGCTGTATATCTATGTATAAAGCTGCTCTGATAGCTTTGAAGGTATACTTTACAGCTGTCAGAGCAGCGAAGTACATAGATATACAGCAGCGGCTATTGCAGGAGTAGTACAGATAGGGATCTGCCGAATCCACGCTGTGTGAAGCGCGGCTTTGACAGATTCTTATCTGTATTATGCATGCAATAGCCGCTGCTCATAATTGACATCGGTTTGCTGGATTATTGTATTATCACGGAGTCCAACAAGAGCTTGTTCCATTAGACTCTGGTCTTTTACATTATCCTACCAAGCGTAACTGTTCACAAAAATCATTTAGTTTCGGTGCTGCTGTTTATTATATCATCAAATGGGATGGTCATTCAACGGAGATCATTTAAACCCCCTCTAGTTTACACATTACTAGTGAAACTGTCTTTCTAGAGTAAGCACACTTGCAATTGTTATCTTTATTTGCTTTATATGCTTGGGTAGTCTTTGTTATATGTCCTGGGACCTATACAATTGTATTTTATTGTAATTTTTTATTGTGACATTATTAAATATACTTTTTTTATTAGGAGCCACTCTATTGCATTTCATTTGCGGTTGCAACTGCTCATCCAGCATTTTTTCTTGTATTTCCGATATTTTAAGGGAGCCAATCAGCAAGCTGAATGGCTCCCTATTCTTCACAACTGCTGCTGCTTTATATCTATGTACAAAGCTGCTCTGATAGTGTGAACTGTGAAGGTATACTTTACAGCTATCAGAGCAGCATAGTACATAGATATACAGCAGCGGCTATTGCAGGAGTAGTACAGATAGGGATCTGCCGGATCCGCGCTGTGTAAAGCGTGGCTTTGACAGATTCTTATCTGTATTATGCATGCAATAGCCGCTGCTGTATATCTATGTACTATGCTGCTCTGACAGCTGTAAAGTATACCTTCACAGTTATCAGAGCAGCTTTATACATAGATATACAGCAGCAGCAGTAGCAATAGAGAGCGCTCTCCCCCTCCCCTCTTCTGCTAGGATTATCGGTCCCAGCACAGGAGGTGTATGGTGCAGATAATAGGGCATTTCCCTAGCGGGAAATCATCTCGTTTATCGGCTCACCCCCTGCTGCGACCGATAATCGTCCTAGTGTATGCCCAGCTTAAGTTCCATTTACTACAACTCTCTGTTTTCTATCCTAAAACCAAGATTGTATCCACACAACTATCTTTGACACCAATCCCAATTTTTCCTATTTATATCACAGTCTGTTGTATGACCGTGTGACAAGCCTTAGTGAAGTCTGGATAAGCTACAGATGTCTACAGCTCCTCCTTGATCCAACAATTTTGTCACCCTGCCAAAAATGTCAATAAGATTGGATAGACATGATCTCCCCTCCAGGACATCTATGGCTTTTCTAATCTGAATTTAATATATTCTACAACCTGTTCTTTTAACAGGGTTCTATCAATGTTCCTACTATGATATACTGTCATAGAACCATATTTACTTATATAAATATGTACCGCTAGCAGCAGAGTACAGATATAGAAGGAAAATACAGCACAATCACTAGTGAATGTGGTTGACCGTACATTGCAGACAGAATCACAGGCATTCAGGTAAATCACAGGAGAGCCCAGAAGACAACACAGGAAAACAGGTAATGACCCTATACTCAGGCACTGATTATGGGGTCAGGTGTTATTGAAATAGCTATCGAAGTTTTGTGGTCTAAAGAACAAGTTTGAACTCTGAAGTTCGATCTGTTGCTGGTTCCAGGTAAGGACATGTAGTAGCTGGAGATTTACCTTAAATTTTTATTTACTATTGCGCTATATCCCCACACGACAGTGCTCAGCTGCAAGGGATGCCGGGGTAAAGAACTTACCTGTCAACGTTCACTAGCAGACACGCTCTCAACTGGGCAAATACTGCAGCAAGGGAAAGTCTGTCTTCACTCCATATAGAGATGTCCCTCACAGGCTGGACACTGCTTCACCACACACACTGGCTTCCTGCAACCTGGTGTGTGGGTTTACTGTACGACAGAACCGGATTCCTTACCGGTCCTAAACCTATCCAACATCTTTATGTCTATCTATTATAGAAAAAATCAAGTCACCCGATGAAAAACGAATCCATCTCTGGCTCAAATGAATATGACAAAGCTGCTTTTTTTTACTGGCAGAGATATCAGGAACTTGAGGGATGCTTCAATATCTTTTATGTTAGAGAGATAATAAATAATGCAGGTATAATAGAGGTGTATATTGTAGTACTGCAATCATGCACAGTCAGTCACTCCTAAAAGAATAAATCATAACTCAGATGTATTAATTCACCTTTATTAAAGAACATAATAAAAGAATATGATTTTACAAATTACCAGACCTGATTATACCTTAAATCAACACATGAAATTTGTATAAAGGAACATTATACCAAACAATAACATTCATAAAGAATACAAATGATTACTAAACCAGAAAAACAACAAACAGTAGAAAACCCAGCAATGATTATATCCGGTCACCTGGCATAATCTCTGATGGACTGTGCAGTAAAAGCATCGGTGAGGGATAGATCCAGACCTCTGCACGCTTTACGTGTGTGCGGGGTCTGTAATTACACATCGTAGAGGTGAGTGCACGCGCCCCCCCCGGCACTCCCCTTCTGGACACTAATGTGTCAGAAAGCTACCTTAATTTGACCTTAAACCGTACGGATGCAGAACAAGTCGTTACGTTGATTCCCCGCCCCGACCCCTTATTTAAATGCCTATCCCTGACTGTTTGGCAGAAATACGGGACTCGTAACAGAAGGGTCGGCCCCTCCATTGTACACTCAGACGTACATAGTTACCTGCATCTGAAGGCACGCTAGTGAAACATCTGGTGTGTGCATGCGCCGATGTTCCTAGACGGGGACTTATGCAAATGACTTGCGAGTCCCCTGTTGTACTGACTTCTGGATCCGGCACATGGTGATTATGTTCCAGTTTTTGGCACAATTATGAATACATTGGCAAACATTTATAGACAACATATAAAACGAGAACAAACATCAGTTGCTGGGGGTTATAGTGTCTCTATATCCACTCATTTTACCACTGTGTCCCAATGGGCAAAGGGGTTTGCGGGAAGAGCTCATTGTTTGGCATCTTAACTGCCCACAAAATAGTCATTAATATACAATCAAGACTGCCTGACATAGACAAGACATTATAGACATTTTGGATGGAATTACACTAATTACTGGCCTGTAGAAAAAATCTGCATTATATTTTTCAGAACTTTCGTAAATTAAGGAATTCACTTTTGAGAGAAGTCATGGAGCAATTTTACACATATTGCAGAGCTGCCGCGAGGCTGTGATGGTGGATTGATGTATTTGCAGGCTGTTCTCTCACTTTAGTTACAAGGAAGGTGCTACAATTCCTGACTTTGGTCTATTGGTTGCTCATTATCCATTACCTGGTGGCAGAGAGTACAGGAGGACAGGAAGCAAATAACATTTACCTCTTCTGAGAGGGAAGACAGCTTCCAATAATAATTCACCAGACGTTAATCCCTGTCCTCTAGAGATGCTCTGCGTCTCATAGGTACTGGTTGAGACTGAAAACCAGGTGAGTCCATTTTGATAGCTAATCAGAACAGATCAGTGAAAGCAGCCACACTTGGGGCCAGATTTACTACACTGTGGGAAAGAAAAAGTGGAGATGTTGCCCATAGCAGCCAATCAGATTCTAGCGAATATTGACTAGTATGTAATAGGAAAGTGAGAGCAAGACTCTGATTGGTTGCTATAGGCAACATCTCCACTTTTCCTTTCCCACAGCTTAGTAAATCTGGCCCAAGGAGTTATAATAAAAACAACAACAATAAAACAACAAACTATTCAAGGGCAGTGCATACAGACTGAATTCACACCCTGGTGTTATGTGATTCATCTAGGTGTATAAGAATACAATATGAATGGAATAAGACAGTAAATACATACCACAGTAACCCCGACACACTAGGGGGGATCAAAGTGCACTCTAACGTTTCCCAGCAGTGAAGAATGACCTCAGCCAATTGATGTGTATAGCACTCATTAGTAGAATATCCATTATGTTTAATATTACTTAGCGTGAGACAATAAAACAGAGTATCTGGGGTGAAAAATGTGCCTTGTACTGAATGACATTTACTGTGCTTCGCATTAATCCATCCACTTGGTGAATTAAATTGCCCATGCTAAGCAAGAAGTCCTGTAGAGGCCCATTAGAAGTCATGTAGGGAA
>WWET01000369.1:215701-229047 GCA_011038615.1 Limnodynastes dumerilii
TGCTGAAGAGGCAAGATGAAAGATGAGAATCTTTTCATGAGCTTTACCACTAATGGTTATTTAGCTTTCAGCGTATCTTAAGTAACCAAACCCATTAGTTCAGTGTGGGTCTCCACGCTTATTGCATACGTGACATCTCAAATATTTTATAGCCCGGCTTCTGACAGTGGCGCGAGGGATTTCACGTTGCCAAATTCCACCAGGTTATCGTTCAGAGTCGCTATTACGAGAGTGCAAACGTCTGACACTCTATAACCCCTTCAGCGCCAGAGGGCGGCTGACTTTTACCCTCACGGGAGGTGTGAAAAAGAAAAGGAGCCTGCCCTGGCTTGCGTGCATTAATTGCAGATACATTTTCTTACTGCTGCCTATCGCTTAGGAAGGATTTAAAGAGTTTAAAGCTGTAAGAGCGTGCCTAAGGTATTAAAGCAATATTTGTGTATTCAGCTCTACGCATGACTCAAGAATTCCCCTGTCTTTTGTGTTGTTGGAAAATCTTGGCTGGTGAGCAGTAGGTTTCTTGTAATAACAGCTCTACGCCGTTGAACGAGGGCGCTTCTCAGCGAGGAGCTCTGCTAAATATTGATGGGATGGAGACACATGTAAACAACACCTATCTCGGCTTATCTGAGATGACAAAGCCTATCCCTGCATTTATAAGCACCAACTTGTTTGCGAGTCACTTTATCAGCTGGGATTCCAAGGTGGGATTGGAACACGGCCAAGCACAATGTTAGTGGGAGTAGCAGATCAGTTTTTCAACTCTACAGAACACAACCTTCTTTGATATATCGAAGAAAAAAAAAAAAAAGAAGAAAGAAAGAAAAAACAAAAACCAAACCCTTCACAGACTAACCTTAAATGAACGCACATTCTTTCTTTATGTGGACATAGATCTTTTTCACATGAAACGTGCACAGGGTTGCAAACATTTGGCTTTATTAGCTTGTAATGCATCATAATGTATCATATGCAGTAAAACGTTCACTGCCATGTTCCATCTATAGTTGGCAGCCCTCAAAATATCCAAAGGGACACAAATGACCTCCACTCTCTTGTAGTAAGCTCATCCTATACACTGAGTCCTGCATGGATTATCATACCAAAAAGCACTTTTCCCTAATTGGCCCCCACCACAGGAGGCCACTCCCCTGGCTTATACTTAAGATTTTCAATTGGTTCTCATTTAAAATGGTGACGGATTATAAGTCTGGGTAGAGCAGCGTGCGTAAATCACGTCTCTACTTTACAATTACCATTCCTCTAGTGCTCGAACCCGTCCCGTCATAAACATGCCAGAGCGATGATCCGTATGGAAGTCTGGATCCATATTTGTACTGATATCGTGGCATGTGGCAGTGTCTGACCGTACTGATTGGAAGCGCCAATCTAGATCTGGTCCCATAACAATATCATGCCCATCTGCCTTAATATGGCTTCATAACAAGTTTATCCAGGCACTTATTCGATCTAAGGGAATAAAATAACTTTGTGGCCTTCATACTGACCGGGGATGGAGTATAAATGATGGGACTCTGTGATAAGTAATGCACTCTCCTCCTACCTGCGGACTCCAGATCTCTGTGCGCATTGAAAACTATTTTTCCACTTGATTTTATTCTTTATCCAAAATTCTAACATTGAAAAACCTAAATGTAGAAACCACAGCACAGAAATAAAATCCAGTCATTGTTTGCCATCTGGGTCACTGCGATAGTGGCACGGACTGACAGAAATGTGTGTGACACTGCACCTTACGTTCTTATTACACACTGTCCAGGCTGGCCACATGGACACATTCTAGAAACACCTTGTGCAGGCCTCCCATCAGATTCCTGGCTGATGTTGATTATAGCTAGGATAGCTCTGTGCTCTGGAGAGAAAGCTATATGTACACGGGTATGAAGGAGGCCGGGAGGAAGAGGGACAGTGCGTGCAAGAATGATAAAGAGCACTGGCAGAGAGCACATGTGGAGAGGGAGAGAGAGAGAGAGAGAGAGAGAGAGAGAGAGAGAAAGAGAGCGCATGCTGAAAGAGATACAGACTTCCGTGAATGGCCTGTGTAGCCTGCATAGGACCCGCACATGCCTCAGAGCGGCTTGATCTTATTGGGCCTGATTCAAACTTAAGAAGGAGCTTGAAAATGAGAAGAAAGTTACACCTGGGCCCAGATTTACTAAGCTGCCGGTTTGGAAAATTGGAGAAGTTGCCCATAGCATCCAATCAGATTCTAGCTGACATTCTCTAGTATGTAATAGAAAAGTGAGAGCTAGAATCTGATTGGTTGCTTTAGGCTACGTCTCTATTTTTCCAAACCCGCAGCTTAGTAAATCTGACCCCTGGTCTAAACCATGGTGATTGCAGGGGAGTCATATTTCATCTGCAAACAGTATTAGAGTTGAGAGGTGATGTTTCCTATCCCAAGTCTACATAACAGTGTGATAGTAAAGCTGGTCAGTATCTGTGTGCAGTAAGCAATTCAAAGATATATCCCTGCATGCAAAGCCATACAATTAGCTTGACTCATTGTTTAGCCCAGGAGTAACTTTCCTGTCTTATTTTCAATCTCTGAATCAGGTCCATTATCTGCATGATCCAGATTCTCGATAAACGACACCTCCGAGAGATTCCGGCAAGTGGGCCAGACTATGCTTGTAAAATATTACAATGTACAGTAAAGGCATGGAACCGTGCTGTGTTCTCATCCAGCCTTTCTATCTGGCAGCTATTTGGAAAAGTAGGGGAGGGTTAGGGTGCCGGAAGTTTGTGCAAGTGAAGGGAGTGGTTATTGAAACACATGCACAGACGCGTGGATACAGCATGGATCCTCTATCTGAATGCAGCACCATCAAAATATTAGGGCTAGATTTACTAAACTGCGGAAAAGGAAAGTGGAGATGTCCATAGCACCCAGTGATTCTAGCTCTCACTTTCCGATTACGTATTAGAGAATGTCAGCTAGAATTAGGTTAGTTGCTATCGGCAACATCTCCATTTTTCCTTTCCAGTAGTTTAGTAAATCTAGTTCTTAGACTGCAGAACAAAGAGTTTGGTAAAACCATGTTGAATTGGTGTAGTATAGTGAATGGTATTCTTTGCATGCAGGGAAAATACATTGCTTTCGATTTTTGCAAACAGATACTGACCAGCTTCACTTTCACAGTACTTTTTTGCCTTCCTTCCTTTTTTTTTTTTTTTTTAAACCAAAAAATAATTGGTTTTAGATCTTCCTTCTGTGTCTTGTCCAGTGCTCTCTCTCAGCACCAAGGTGTCCCTGGATAATAGGTAAAATAAAGCAAATGGATAGGAATTCACCTACAGGAGGTCCATTGCCGCTGGGCATGTGAGCTTAACCCAATATAGCTATATTGTGACCTAAACTTATTTAATGTGTGTTTGGAGCACCAGACCTGTCTTTTGTTCCTTGTAGTTACACAGTGGTCACTTTGGTCCTTGGCTGCACCTCTCCATTTATATATACACTTGCACACATTTCATTTATTTGATTAGAAGTGCAGCCTGTGTTAACATGTAAAATAACTTCACTCTTGCAGCCATCATTCAGGGTCAGTGTTAGGGTGTTCGGCGTCTCCCTGCAAAACAGAAGTTTGTGCTTTCCTGTGGAGGGGAGGGGGCGGGGGATTACGGAGGGGTTTGATTTGCTGCCTCAGCCTGCCTGTCATATAAACAGAGTGACAGGTGCTGCAGCACTGGAATAGGGGATGGCTGAACATTATAAAGTGCTTGCTGTGCATGATGGCATTGATCCGGCCCTGCAATGACTTTACTTCATAGTCTAAATAAGAGAATAAGACCGGTGATTAAAGCCAAATGAAAATAAACTTAAACAGAACATTACTGCAAGCAAGTGGTAAATTATGGGCAAAGAAACATCTGGCAAATGTTCTCAAGGCAATGGGCCGAACCCAGAAATCCAATTTCCCACAGTTTCCATGGTGATCTGGTTTGTTGTAGCGTTCCATTCCAGCTTTTTCAACAAGCGATCCTCTCAGCACAATGCAAAGCATGGTCGCTTCCTCTCAATGGGCCAGATCCTAAACTACGTACGCCAGCGATTTTACGTTCGCCACTAATGTCAAATCGACCATTAGTATTTACTGCGCATGCACACGGCAGATGTTACGCTGAACGTATGTACCATCAGCGTAACTACGAACGAAGGGGCGGGTTCCCCCATACGACCCAGTATGGACCGGGTTAGGCTGCTACGTACGTGAATCCATTACATACGTCAGTATTCACGCTTTGAAAAGTTAAGGTAGGGTTTGGAAAGCATAAAACGGCCAAAGTACGTATGAGCGAGGGGAGTGCATACAAAAAAACAATACCGTAAATACGCTACGTGAGGTAACGTAACAAGCACTTAGGTCTGGATCTACCCCAATGTGTACCCAACCAAACGTTTTAAAATTACAGTGCCCCCTTACTCACAGATCCAGCTACGGCTCTCCTTCACGTGTACAGCCACAGTGCCTGAGGATAAGATGTCCTAGGCCATTTACTGATTGCTAGAGCAGCTACAGCCCAGTATAAGGAGGACTCGGAAACACGGGAAAATCTCAGATCACTTCTGCCACTTCCCCTTGTTTTCGCTGCTTGGATTAGGTCTACGACGAATCTTAACAGAGGACTGTGCTCTCATCCACGACAGCTAGCCCCTCGTCAATAAAGGTTTAAAGAAACAACAGATACAGTTGCTTAACCCCGGTGTGGTATACAAGTTATAAAGTAATTTTCTGCAATATTTACACACTTGACCACATTGGGTCGATAGTGTATGAATTTCTACAAAAATGTACTCAACAGGTTTAATTTACTGACAGCAGTGATCCAGACCCTTACACATACGGATAGCTCATCTCTTTCATGTGGAGAGTCTAAGGAAGCCTTAAATCACACGAGCGGATCAGCGGTCCAACTGTCCGCCAAGGTAGGCGGGGGAAGCATTTTTATTTTACAGAAGGGGAGGGATTAGGGACTTATGAGCGGAGCAGCGGTTGAACTGACTGAGGGGAAGACCTGTCCATTTTTTCTTAAATTCCATATGGAACTAAGTTGCGTAAGATAGGACTTATGTGCATAAAATGGACATAACATCTAGAGGGCGCATGCCTTCCCCTCCATACACAGCACATACTAACGTTATGATTATATCCTATATTATTATTTTACCCAACTTTGTGTTGGACTTTTTTCAAACGACAATAGTAACATTGACACAACCCTTACCCTCCACTCACCACAGCCTAACCTTAACCCTCCCCTCACCACAGCCTAACCTTAACTCTCCTCTCGCAGCAGCCTAACCTTAACCCTCCCCTCACCACAGCCTAACCTTAACCCTCCCCTCACAGCAGCCTAACCTTAAGCATCCCCACACTACAGCCTAACTGTAACCCTACCTTTACCATAGCCTAATCCTAACCATCCTCTCACTGAGCCTAACCTTAACTGAACCCTAACAGCATCCTAACTCTACCCTAACCTTAGAAACAAACATTAAAAATAACATTTAGAAAAACACGCAGCCGTTCATGCTGTGTCCAGTTTCTAGCATTCGTCACAGTTGATCCAGGAGCTGTCGAGCAGGCGTCAAAGCTGTTCCATGAACTGTCAAGAAGGTGTTACAACTGTCCCGGGAACTGCCGAGCAGGCCTCACAGACTACCCAGCGTCCTCTATTCCAGTGTTGTTGAGCATCCATCGGACAAGTGTATTATATGCGACAGTATTCCGTAACCCTGTGCTCTGTTAGTAAATTTCTCAGTGCCCATGGCAGTACATAGGTATCTGTAATACTAATTTATCTTTGGTAAACCTTCTCCAGTCCCCCCACTTCCCCTTTATATTGATGCTTGTTTTGCACAGGTGTTTAATGTATTATTTTTGGAGCTATATCAATTAATCAATTAAATTAATAAATAAACAAGTGCAGTATCAGATAAGGTAGAGATTTACCTGCAAGGAATCCATTTTGAAATCTTTAGTGCCAAGAATCTTTTGCAACTAAAAAAAAAAAAAAGAAATAAACAAAACCATTATTTGACCACCATCAGAGGCATTAGTCAGCGCCTTAGGCAATTATTTGACTTCAAATTTGTTAATGTAGGTCTATCAGCTCAAAACCAAAACCCATTTCTAATAAATGTTCAGGTGTAATAGCTTTCTTTTTTTAGTAATGTATATTCAGAGTATATCATCTTAAATTCATTCCAATACCTTGCAGAGAGGAGAATTTGTCTTCTGTGTAACAATTTGCTATATCTTTATTTTTTTCACTAGAAAAACTAGCAGTGAATGCAATTAGTTGCTACGGGCAACAGCTCCTTTTCTATAACCACCTGTAGTGTTTTCGGGAAATGTCTCAAAGCATATAAAAATAACGCACATACCTTCCTGAGTCAGTCTCATTCCTCAAAGGACAGCAAGAATAAAAATGTGTTTGTGGTTAAGTGGTATTAAATGAAAGAAAAATAACACATAGCACATAGCTGTTATAGTACTTAGATGACGCAGTATTACTGTGTCATAAACTCACTGTAGACAGAACAAATTTACAAATTTATCTTTTGATATTCAACTACCGCACAACAGTCATTTTCTATTAAAATAACAGAACATGTGTTTTGGATACAATAAAAGTGTATAAAAAAATACATTATAAATATTTAGTTGCAGAATAAAACATTGTGTTATTACTATGATAAATGATGTTCTTTTTACTTTGATAAGTCTAATGATGCTGCTTTTAAACACCATTTGAGCTCCTAACCTGATCCTAGAGAACAGAGAGGGATTAAGTCTCACCCAAGGAATTCTGGCAAATCCACATGTTCAACAGACAGACTGAAAGTCATGTGTCTTCTATCACACATTGCAGGTAATAGCAAACACAATTATGGAGGATTTTATGTACGTTTCTTTATAAAGTCTGCCCGAGTTATATGACCGTTCATAAAACCGCCCATTTTCACATCGGGCAAATTGATAAATTAGTGGAAAATGGCCATGAATACTGTGAATGTTTTAGACCCGGACAGCTACTTTTTTAAGTCTTAATTTAAATATAAAGTATTCTCCTATATTTCTGCAAATTCGTTTTTATTGAAGTGAAAATTTTCTTTAAAAAGTTTATTTAATAAAAACACAATAAATGAAAAATAAATTTACTTAAGATATTTACTTGAGTAAAACGTGGCCTGGTATTTGAGCAGGTGGGAAGCATTGCTGGAGTTCTTATTCCAGGATACTGATGTATCACGGATCTTGTCAATGTAATAAATTAACTTTACACTTTGCACACGATCATTATTTGTTGGAGCAATGATCAGTAATGGCAAGCCCGGCATCCCTCCTTAATAGTGTCTGCAGCAGTGCATTGCAGGGGTCCCTCTGAGCCCATCACAGCTGACCCCCTTGTCACTGGGCCTGAGTAATAGAAACTCTCAGGTTTTCTTGCCAAGGATGGTAGCTGGAAATGGGAGACCTTGGAGGAGTTAGGACATGCAGGAGGAGCACACATATGATTTAGTGCAGTATGTTGGTGTAACAGGCAGTGATTTTACTTAGGGTCACTCTCTTATCTGGCCGCCTCTGTTCAGTGTAGACAGTTTTCTCCCTCCTACAACTCTGCTCTCACTAGCTGCACACACTGATTTCTACCCTCCACCGAGCAACTTTTGGATGGCTTTATAATATTACAGTTGACTTCACAGCAGAAAGTGACTAAATAAATAAATGGCATGATTTTCCGCTAGGGAGTGGTCCTGATCTCGGTGCCATACACGCTCTCTCTCTCTGATGACCAATAATCTTTAAAACTGGAAAGCATTGAGAGTCTGATCAGAATGGGCTGGACAGACTGCTGGGATTGGCAGGAGGATGGTGCAGCTATTTGGTTGGCTGTGAGACCAGCCGGCAGAGATCTGCCCCCACGCTCTCAATCTGAATTCCTCCTGACAGTCCGTGGACATTGGCTGTGCATGACACCTTCAGCTCTTGGCCAGAATTCCCCCTCTTGCTGACCCCATCATTATTTTCATGTACAATGTATGTGTGTATATTTTCTGGGCATGCTCAGTGCATGAGCACAACTCTATATAAGAGAGCCATATTAATGTTAGAAAGCATTCTATGGTCACATAGGTCTATCACATAGAAGAGACCCTAGAGTGTCACAGAAAGGTCTTGGTTTGCTGTATCATGCCTGTTCCCAGTGGGGTTCTATGGTCTCCTTACGGATGTCATCATGTATTACCACTAACCGGTGTCACATTTGTTTTATAAAGTGTGCAGACAAGGGAATAATATAGTATTTTTTACATAAATATCACATAAAAGGCAACAATACATCAAGGGTTGTGACCGGCTAGAGGAGGGGGCATTTTTCAAAAGAAAAGGTGTAATAGAACACGAGGGCATGAATATAAACTGGAGGGTGGTAGATTCAAAGGAAATGTGCGGAAAAATGACTTCACTGAAAGGGTGATAGATAAGTGGAATATTCTCCCATCTGAGGTGGTTGAGGCCAATACAGTAGAACAATTTAAACATGCTTGGGATAAATATAAGGGTATCCTAAATTGTAACCCCAATTGAGGGTAAATAGGGTCTAGGGTCAGTATAGTTTTCAATAAACAAATGTGCAGACTAGATGGGCCATGTGGCTCTTATCTGCCGTCACTTTCTATGTTTCTATGTAACAACCTGGAGAGCTGTGTATGACATCATAGGACTGGATCACCCCTGGATCCAGGCCTTCCAATCCTGGGACCGGATTCACAGATCCGTATTTACTATGTGCGCGTATTTATGCACGCACGTAGCAAGGCAACACCCATGACACGCCCCTCGGCCGGACGGATTTTTCGGTGACTTCCGCCTCCATGGGGCTCCCTTAACTCTACGTGTGTACTTATGCGCATATGTTACTTACGTACGTGAGTGCGTATTTATCCAACCACACCCTCAAATGCCCATTTAAATGCTTCCCCCGCCCACTTTCACGTAACTTCTCCTGCCCAAATAAAAACCACGCCCCTCCGTACTTATGTCCCTAAAGGCTGTTCACAAGTCCGTGCCGAAAGTACTTATGTGCGTAAATACTAAGTAATGTGCGTGGAAAAAGTTACGACGCATGCGCAGTTACTCCGCTCTTAAACATACACACGGAATCTGACGCAAAAACGTATCTGTGAATACGGTCCCTAGACTGTAAGATTTGGATACAGTGGTTTTTGTAGGGCGTCTATACTGTATCATCCTAATGCTCGCATCCACTCTGCCATCAGAAACGCAGCGGAATGAGTAAAGGTGTGAAACTCTGAATCTTGCAGGTTCAGATTCGTATGTATATTGTGGTGCTTGTGTAATCGCAAAAAAGAGCATGTTATTCCAAACCTAGCGACTGAAAGATCCAGTCCATAATCTCTCAGCATGGACTGGAGACAGGAGCATAGTGTTATTATTCCCCTCTATTTCCACCGGCGTTAAGGTGTAACTGTTGTTAGGTGCACTATGGAATAGACTGTCAGGTTCTTGGTCAGATGATCTGGGAAGTCGATGAAGTGCTGGAAAACCTCCCCTGATTGGCTGCCGCTGCACAGTGTGCTTTGTGTTCTTAGGTATATGTCTTGATACCGTGTTCTGTGGGAATTCAGGTATGCATCCAAACAAAGCACTGGCCACACCTGGTCTTAGATGTCATTTGCTGAGGAACAGCAGACTATCCGCATAAGTCTCTTAGTCAGGTTCAGTGTTTTTGATAAGACCGCAGAGATATAAAAGTTATGTTGTAGTAAACAAAAATGCTTACCTTGAAAAACTCTTTCTTTTCAACTTGTGCATTGTCGTCAGTATCTAGCATCTGAAATGCGATCTGGAATCCAGCCTGTGGTTCTAAAATTGTATTTAAACAATAATAATAAATACACAGTATTAATTATCGCCATGAAGATTCACAGAAACTAAAGGCAGTTCCATTCTCTATTCCAGTACTATTACTATTGAGGGTCAATGTTCAGGTCAAAATTATATTTGTATATTATATATTATATATGTAAACTTTAAGTTCAGACACTCTCCAAACCCTACTTTAGCCCCATAGGGCCGGATCCAGACCTATGGGCACCCGAGGTCATTACGGCCTACATCGTAGCAGGGAGTGCTTCCCCCCTGCACTCTTTGCTAAAGGTAGTAAAAGCTGGACTCTTACTTGTCTCGATTCCTACCTGAATATTTACGACTTGGTCGCAGACCTTTTCGTAATGCTGCTTCCCCCACCCGAGCCCTATTTTAAATGCCTATCTCCGCCTATATGGCAGAGATATGGCAAAGGTAAAAAAGGGGGGACAGTCCCTTTTACATAACAGCCGGTGTACGTAATGTATGTTAAGTATGCCGGCCACTACTCCAGCGTAAAAGAAGGTTGTGCACATGTGCACAACCTTCTGACAGCGGAATTACGCAGTCGCCATGTGTAATTCCCCTGTCGGACATAGCCCAGGATCTGGGCTACTCTCTTTAAAAACAAAACCTACAGCCTGAATCAGTGTCAACTAAAACAAAAATGTGTTTAGTATAATGATGTAATATGCAACCATTTGGATGTTGGCTTTTCTTTTGCAAACTGAATTAGAAACATCACAAGAAGGTTGACAATCACCAAGAAAAAGTGTATGAATTTTGTCTGTAATGATATTACACAAGCAAAAAAATTTAATAATTGAACATATAAATGCTATAAAATGATAAATATGTAACTCTGAAGATCTGGGGTTTACAGTGCTACCTAACTAAATATACCCTGGCACTGGCGATAGCATAACACAGACGCTGCTAAGAATCCATAGTAACAAAAAGACCTACAGAGAGTGTAGACCCCTTTCTATGGAGCCCACCAGCTTCATATGTCGACAATCGTGTCCCAATACAAAGCCATAAAAATGATTATACATTTTGGCTAAAGGTAACAGTGGATAAAGTTATCAGAGAGGAGTCAGAGCTCACATTTCTAATTGCAAATTCTCCAATTTCTGCTAACTATGGTGGTTTCGCTAAAGGTACCATTCATCATTATTCCAGAGAATGTCACCTTCATAACACTGGAGGTTGAACAGAGCATCTAATACTTACAATTATGAATTTGCAAGAAATAAAATAGCGTTTATCGCATACCATTTGAAATTATCTACGGTGAAATGTGGTTTTGGAGTCTTTTCTTTGTCCTCAGACACTTAACACAAGTCTAGGAGTCTTCAGAAGAGGAGAGATCTCCCCGTAAAATGAACCCTAAGTGAGAGCCAGGAATTAAGAACTGTTGGAACGTCCAACGTAAAGAACATTCATTCTCCCTGGAAAATGAATTTTTACTTGATGGAATGTTGTTCTAAGATTTCTTAGATATTGGTTGTATTCTGATGCCTCCTGAGCTAAGTGAAGTGGATCGGTATGAAATATAATTCCCAAGCACAGACAGAAGATGTTTGTTTCTAACAAGGGTTTTGTAATCTGTCACAAAGGCATGAATAGAGGCAGGTACAATGTCCCTAAGAAAAGGAACAACCAACTTAAGGGGAGTCTGTGTTAAGAAAATGATGGTTTGCACACAGCAATATCCTGTGCTGTGCATTTGACCTTTATTGTGCAGATAATATTTCAAAATCATTCCTACCTTCAGCTACCCTGGAAAATGCTGTCTATGATTTAAAAAAAACCTATTCAATTAATAATGACCGGGCAATAAAAACTGTGTGATGTGTAAAGCAAGTTGTGTTACCTTAAATAAAAAGGACTTCTGATACTGGAAACCGCTCTTAAATCAGAGAATGGCTGGACAGTGTGGACCTTTACTGCATGAACTAACTCTATCATCCAATGACCAACTCCAACTCTTCACAGTGATGTGCTTTGTCTGGATGGAGTTTAAATAAACCCCTGAGTTTTCTGCCCTCCGCTGGGTGTGGGTCCCCGGTAAGAACGGCCCTATTTTGGCATAGCAATCGATCCCCAGAGCACCGAACACGGTGCTCCGATAGGTAAATGTAAATACTAATCCCAACCCTTCCTCTAATTCTGACCCTAACCCTCACCTTCCATTACCCTAACCCTCCCTTTCCCGTAGCCTGACCCTAACCCACCATTCCCTGCATCCTTACCCCAACAGTGTAACCCTGGAGAGGTTACTCACCTTTCCGGTGGTCCGGTAAAGTGTCGGAAAAAAAAATTCTAACATGGACAGGTATTCGAAATAGAAGGTTGGTATCAAGAAATAGGGACAGCCGAAAGTTCCTTTTCGGCTGTCCATATTTCTCGATACCAACCTTCTATGCGGGGACTCCCACAGGTAAACCACTTCCCTGGCTCTACCTTTTACTTCAAAACATTTATGGCTGTTTGACAAACTAAAAATATATATATTTATATATTCTACCCAGATTGTTTACAGGTGACCATTGTAAGCTTTAACTGGCCCCTAGCTCACTCTTTTGTAAAGGTCGCTACTTGCCTAAACTCATATCTCCCTGCTCTAAGTTACATGTCTCATTTACCTACCTTGAACTATCTTTTCTAATGTTCTGTCCTTAAGACTTGTACCTTCTATATCTCTGTACTCACCTTAATGTCATGGTTATTGTAATTGTTTCTTCTTTGTAAGACCAAATAAAGAATTTATTTTTTAAAGGAAAAAAAAAACAACAAAAATAAATACCTTACGATATGTGCTTGGAGATTAAGACGCAGCTGCAGCGCAGACCCCCACTATATTCAGCCTTCTATGCGTGCGAAGGAAAACCACCCCTCTCGCACGCACTGACCTATGATCTGTAGACCCTGCCTTAAAATTCCCGTTCCATCACTTAAAATGGGGGTGGCGCAGAAATTTGTATAGAGCATAAGGGCCTTAACACAACCTTTCTGTAAAACTGAAATACCTCCTACCCAGCCTACACGCCGTATGCATCCCATCCTGTCCCAACATTAAAAAGACTTACAGCACGGAAAGCAGGATCAAGAGAATCCAGAAGCCTACTGGAAGCGCAGCCCATTCACATTTTCAATGAGAGCAGAAAAATAACATTTTGTGGAAGTGTCAAACATTATCATAATTCTAAACATCTGGAGCTAGATTTACTAAACTGGGGGAAGGCAAAAGTGAAGATTTGCCCACAGCAACCAATCAGATTCTAGTTTCTTACTTTTCTATTACATACTAAAGAACGCACCCAAGATAAAAGCTAAATTGGCGCTCAAAGAGTATATATATATATATATATATATATATACACACACACACATATATATATATATATATATATATATATAAAT
>WWET01000369.1:241959-257467 GCA_011038615.1 Limnodynastes dumerilii
TTGATTACATTATAACAGATACAGTTATTCTCCATTTAGCATCTGGATTATAAATAACAAAAAAAAAAAAAACAGGGGTTAGGGAGAGAGATTTAGTTTATCTGTAAAATGCTGATGTCATTAGAACAGTATTCATTAGAAAAACCATGTTTATTAAAATAACCATCGTACCCCCTACTGAAAATGATTAGAGGCAGCCCTCTGACCTCTGATCTATATATATACAGTAATTAGACAACACTTCAATATATAATGATAGCTGGTGTGTCAAAAATGATATTTCTCATCAGTAGAAGAAAAGAAAGCCACAGCTCACCTTTATCACCTAAGTCGCGGAAAAACCTTGGACCCGGCTTTACTTTAGCTGCCTGGGTAAGCATGGCGTCAAACTCCTTTGAAAATAAAATGACATACATGTACTGGCAAGAAATGACATTTCCTCACAATAGGCAAGAGCCGCACTTCATAAATATAAATAATATAATTAATAAAGACAGGTGACTTACGAACACTATTACAACTACAGTAACTCTGCACTGGACCACAGCTGAATTCAGTCCCACCCACCATGCATGGAAGAGGCACACGGTGGGTGGGCATTGGTATTTAAATTGTACAGCAAGGACGTGGCTAAGCCCTTATGTACGAATCAGTATTCTGCAGGAACAGAGATGTGCACAGAATGCTTAAGGTAGGGTCCCGGCCACGGAAATCCCTTCCCCATGTAGGAGTGCAGGAGAGCACCCTGTTCTCTGTTGTGGAGGCTCATCCAAGAAATATGTGCTGAACTCTGGATCTGGTCTGAAGATCTTTATTATTATGAAGAATTCGCACCACAATCATGTAAAACGCAACAACAATCACTTTGCTTTTCCAACTACAGCAGTGAAAATAAATCTATTGCAAATTGTCACCTGTGAGTAGTAGTGACATCATGGTCATATTGGGGTAGACCCAGAGCTATGGACGCTAGTGATTTTACGCTAGCCGCTAGTGTAAAAGCGCCCATTAGTACTTACTGCGCAACGTAAGTCAGAGTGTATGGGGGCAGTCACGTACCTTCAGCGTAACTATGAACGAAGGGGCGTTCCATCCATACGACACCTGTAATTACGCTGCGGAGGCGGGGTGAGGCATTTAAATCTTACAGTATGGGGGTGCTTAGGCTTGTAAGTATGTGCAGCCTAGACGTACGTCAGTACTTACACTGTGTAAAGTTAAGGTAGGGTTCGGGAAGCGAAGAATATACATGCCAGGGGAGTGCCAAGGAGAGTGCATAGTAACTACGCTACGTTAGGAAACGTAGCTCTGAATCTGGCCCATTCAGCGCACCTGGAACCTATAAATGTGCCTTGCACAGGTAATTGCTTGATATATTGTTATATGTAATCCCTCTAAGGCCATTATATGGCTATAAAAAAATGAATTCATAAAAAAAATGGCAGACTGTGCCCCCGAGTGCAATGCTAAACAAACCAATTCAGTCATCCACTGCCATAAGATGGCAGCCGATAATACACTGCTACACCCCGCAGTGACCACACACTGGTCCATAATTGGGGCTATATTGACATGTGGTCCTGTGAAACCACAAGTCCCATCATGCTTTTCCAACTATGCTGCTGGTACATATTGGGAGCTCACAACCCTGTGCTGATCCTTACAGGATTGGTCAGTAGCGATTGTGTCCACTGAGTTTTTCAAGCATTTTGTCAGCATTCCAACAGATCTATGCCAAATGATAACGGAGCTGCTCAGCTGAAAATCACCTGGTTGGGCTGATTATTATCGTAGTGTGTGACCAGCTTAAACGCACTGGATTTAAAGCTTTATTTGGTCACAAATTCTAACACATTCATAGAGCGCGTTTGACGGCCTTGTAAGAATACATTCACGCCGAGGAAAAGAAAAATGATCATGTTGTAAAAAATCAATAAAAAATATGAACATAAACAACACAAGCCTATTGGACAGTCAGACTATATTATAACGTTTAGAATAAACAGGTTATGAAATATATGACATTCCTCTCATATTTAGGAGCTTATTCAACAAGTGGCTATCGTGTAGGTGTGGAGGGAACTTCCTGCATGGTGGCCTTTTATCAGACATGAGTAAAAGATGAGAGGTGAGGGTGTAAATAATTAGATGATGAGGTCAGAATAGAGCTCAGTGTTGCACCTTCAGTAAGAACGTGTTCATACCTTCTTTGATAAATTCCGAACGGTGGTTTTACCTAAAAGGAGAGAAAAAAAATGTAATTAGAAAAAGACCAAAGCAAATCAGATATTTAATAATTACTGATCGGGGTCCGGGTGGACAGTTACGAAGTTTTTGTCTAAAGACCACCTTACGCAATCTATGTACAGAAATGGTGCGTAGATAGCGAAAATAAGCTACCACGCATGTGTAATAGCTCAATTCTTAAAACAACGTACGCAAGACGAAAACTACGTAACTGTGCATCCGGACCTGGACCCAGGATTCATAGTGACATGTGAGTGTACCTCTGGCTGCGGAGGTCTACCATCAGGTTGCCATGTGATTCTAATAACCATAAGAGCGAGGAGAGACCACTGGCTGGCTTTCTGCCAGCAGGTCCCTACCTTAACATTTACACACCGGTCAATAAATGATCGCACATGAGGGGCACCTCCCATCATGTCCCTCCGTCAGAACAACTACCAGCACTTAAATCAGGATCCGGGGTATCGAGATCCGTGCTGGAAGACGGTAGCGTGTGCATACATACTATAAAATCAGGAATAGGTCCATATATATGAAGAGATTAAAAAAAAAAAAAAAAAAAAACTATGTTCAAAAAATTGTTAACTATTAGGACAAACAATTTACCAAATATTTAATTCCCTAATTTAATAGCGATCTATAAATGAATTACACAGATTCCAGGGGACAATAAAATAAAAACAGAAGAATGAAAAAGACCCATGAAGTATAATATTCCAATTCTGCTATTTAGGGCTGGCGTTTGAGGAATATGAACAATCCTAACTGGCCTGTAGGGAGCAGTAGCAAATTTCCCAACCTGCTTAGATATAATAATATATTTTAATTAGAGAGATTTTCACTTACTAGAGGAGCAAACAAATCATAACATGTTATTAGGCAATGTTTTATTCCATGTCACGTGTACACCAAGAAACAACATCCCAAAGCAAACCTCCATGCACTGGTGCCCTCTACCGGGTTTATTAAATTGCTAAAACACATTCATAAATATATTTTTTACTCTATATTCAGAAGGTTATATGGAGATGACATAGGGAAGTATATCTGATTTGTATTGATGAGATCTGAAAATATTAAAGAGGGAGATGTTATATATGGTGGTGCTGGTAGATGGGGCCATAATTATAATGATATCCAGGATACACAGGTCTGAAATGTTTATTGTGGGTAAATTGAAATTCATTGTAACAGGAACAGAAGGGTTCATTTACCTCTAAATGTGGGCGCATTTATTGCACCTAAAGTATTGCCCCTAGTCATTTTCCCTAAATTTCTCCAATTATACCCTATTCAATATATTTCTGCTTTTATGTTCTTACATCCACTGAATACAATGCTACATAACTGAAATACAGAGAAGGAACTGGTGAATGACAAAGTTTAATTGTGGCGGATTATGAAATTCCAAGATCTCCTGTAAAGAATTAGCAGATAACAGAGGTCCGGATTCACAGTTATGTAGTATTTGTGTTACGTACGTTGCTTTAAGAATTGAGCTACTACGCATGCGCTTACGCAATCTACGTACAGAAATGGTACGTAGATGGTGTAAATAAGTTACTACACATGCGCAGTAGCTCAATTCTTAAAACAACGCATGTAAGATGAGAACTACGGAACTGTGAATCCAGACCTCAGTCTAATTCCAATGACTTACAGCTCTGACTCTTCCCATGTGAAGGGCCTCACACAAAGCTCACCATGTGCCTCTATGTCAGTGTGGAAACATTTGTACTTTAGCGGAAAATGGAAAATATTTGATGTCTAGAAAGAGCGACACTGGACATCTCACAACATTGAGAAGGGAGAAATCTCTGATAGGGGCGTGCGATTTCCTTTCATCCTGCAGAACATGGAATTTCTATTTCATTATGGCACATACATCTCCAGATTGTTTTCTCACTGACCACGTTCCTTTGAATTCCCCTTGTCATTGTTAAGCCTTTTAACTGTATAAAAGTGATGGGTACTGTAGAAGTGTGCACTTGCTTAACTCAACCAAACGCATTTCCAAACTCTGATGTCAGGCTTGTTCCACGTATTTGGGCTGTAGACTGATAGATCATGGAAAAACTTTTAGCCTCACAATTAGATCTGACATGAAACCACTTTTGCCCGTGGCAAATCAGAGCTGAATCAGCTGCGCTCACTGATGTTTTGTTAGTTATGCTTATCAACTAATGTATTCACTTAGCCACAGGCAAAGTCTCCTCTGACGCTATCTAAACATCGTATTATTGTAGCGCCTTTTCTTTTCAGCTGGTGTATGAATGTGGCCCTCTGCCTGTAACATCAAGTGCTTGTAGCTGGTGACGAGTTAGTGCGTTCTAAGCCTTATAAACAGAGCATGGAATATTCCAGATAGGTGGAGGCATGCTGAAGAAGAATGTACTACATGTTTTAAGCCAAAATTCCATCAAAGGTTTAGAGATCCGCAGAAAAAGAAGTGTTTTTTTGATCTTTAAAACGTCTAATAAAAGCAGTGCCAGATTTTCTTAAGCTCCACATTGCAGAAAGTTGCACGTAAACGGCAGGAAAATTGCTTTTAATTTAACCCAACTCACACCAGACGCGTGGCCTAAGCTAAAGGATTTAGACAAAACAAAACACAAAAAGGTAGTAACTTTGGATCCTCAGTTTCTGCAGATCGGAAATCATTTTCATTAGCCTTCAAACACGCACAATCGTGCTCAGGGCGGTGCTAGATCTCTGGACACCCTGTTCAAAGTTTCAGTTCACTGCCCACCTTTTCCCGGACACCGCTACTGCATCAGTTGTGGGAGCCACAGACTCGGATTACTTCAATCAAAGTCTGTGGCTCCCACAACTGAGCGCATTAAGTAAGCACTGCTGCAGGGCACTAGCTCAGCTGTGGCTTATGTGTTCCGCATTGGTCGCCAGTGTTAGGTTCCCTGTGCTGCTCTCTCTGTCAGCTGCCTAATCCTACCTAGTGGTATTATTATTGTTATTATCGCTTATTTATACAATGCCACAAATTGCCTGCAGTGCTTTACAGAGAACATTAGACATTCACATCAGTCCCTGCCCCTATTGGATACTAAGGTCCCTAAACACACAAACACACACTAGGGTTAATTTAATCAGGCATGTTGGAGGAAACTGGAGCACCTTGAGAAAACCCACACAGACACAGGGAGAACATATAAACTCCACACATATAAGGCCTAGTCTGGGAATCGAACTCATGACCTCAGCACTGTGAGACACAAGTGCTACTCACTGTGCCACTGTGCTACTTATACACTAAAGCAATAGGCACAAGTGCTACTCACTGCCCCTCCAACCCCACCGTGGTAGTGCTGCACCTGATCATGTTACCCAATTGCAATATATTCAGCCCCATCTACACTTCCAACAGAGGGGCTAGGCCAGTGATGGCTAACCTGTGACACTCCAGGTGTTGTGAAACTACGAGTCCCAGCATGCCTTGACAGCAAAAGCATAGCGGATACCTGACAAAGCATGATGGGAAGTGTAGTTTCACAACACCTGGAGTCTCACAGGTTAGCCATCACTGTCCTATTCCCACCTACTTCGTATGCACATGCACTACATCCGGCCTCCCAGCTTCCACTACATTGCCTGTCATCCTGCACGCCCCTACCGCCACTGATCCCAAACATACCCACACCGTGACACTTAATGGTCTGTGAGACACGGTTCTTTTGTGAGCTAAACAATAAGAGTTAGACTTGTTAGTTTTCAATTAACTTGTATTATGATGACAGTTTGATATATTTTTCTCTATAATAATGGGATATCAGACATACCCTAATATGGGCCTTAGCCTTACGTTATGTGTTTCACATTGTATTAGCTGTAATGTGATCAAGATATACAATTCTGCAAATTATAGAACACTATGCAGGTTAGGTTTCCTCCTAAAAGTCTAATGATCATAAATATGTAATCTTAACTGTAATAAAGTAGAACAAGTTTTTGACTGAACAAGTCTGTGTCTGTCAGTTTGCTCTTCGGTACTGTGTTGATGAAAACTCTATGTGAGTGCTGATTAAACTTGGATCCTTGCATCTACCTGAGCTGTTAAGATTCCACACCATCCCCTTACCCTCACCCTAAGCTTTCCTCTTCTAGCAGCGTAACCTTAACCCTTCAATGTCCCACTGCCTAACCTTATCCTATCCGCTGTTGGGAATGGGTAATTGTTCAAATAGGGCCAATTACTATTTATGGCACTGATACAGCCGCAATACGGCTGTATCAATGTTGGAAATAACCGCTCTAAGTGGTAACTGCATCCTATATTGACATTTATCCCATTTATTAGAGTAAATCATGTTACATTTGCGCTACTGATGCGAAAACTACAAACAAATAAATATTAATATTATATAGGGCATTTGATATTTTGGTTTCTTGCTCTTTAATTGATAGTTTGGTTCAATACAGCGTAAAATCACATTGCATATATTGATATGTAAATAAGTTGTGCTTGCAAAATGCATTTTTTAATTAATAGTATATACTCTTTGTCAATCAGATGAGGCTTAATACTATGGCGGAGAATCTTTGTTCTGATTGGTACTGGGAGACTTAAATACCAGCATCGGCCCCACCTGACCACGCTTTTCAAAAAAGCAAGATTTTTTCCAGCGAAACGCGTGTTGGCAAACTTGAACAGCAGCTTCTCCTGTGTGTGCAGGGGATCGTTCCCATATAGTCACAGTGCAGCACAACACCAAGGACTCCAACCAGAAGGGTAGGAAGGGTCAGGTAGTAGCTGGGTGAAGAGTTGATGGTGAGGGCACTAGTTATATCTCTAGGGAAAGTATTACCTCCTGTGCCATTAGTGTAGTGGGACTAGTTGGCTATAAATGTTTGTGTGCTCTTCTGTGCAATAATTGTGTTGAACTCTGTAATTATCATGGTAACACCCTGCTGTTCTTCTCTGATGGTTTGTTTAACCACAATAATTATGTGAGAATTTGCTTATGTGCATTAATACTAATTTTGAGATATTTTAATAATGACTAATTAAACTTTATTGTGTATTTTTTTCTGAACGCATTTTGCCTATTTAAACTAAAACCAGTGCATGGGGAAAAAGGGGTACATTTTTGGTACTGTGTCTTTACAGTTACCTTTGTTGCTCTATCATGATATTGCAGGTGGGCGGGACTTCTTATTACAAGGCACAGTATATGCATGACCTATCGGAACACACCAATCTACCCCTCCGCCATGTTCAACTTACATGACATATGGTAGACAGTGCGTATTGGATATCCAGACTTCTGGATGTATAGGATATATGTCAGGAGTTTAGCGGTTTTTACTACTGCGCATGTAGTCCCCGCTAAGAAAGCCTGATTTACGAAATAGCGATATACGAAAGTTCCTTTTCGGATGTCCCTACTTCGAATACCCCTTCAGTATGTAAAGATTTTTTCAAAATGGATGAGTATGCCGATTTGAAAACAATGCTGCCGCCGCTACAGCGGGACCCGGACCATGGGAAGGTGAGTAAACTCTCTAGGGCTAGGCTGTGGGAAGGGAGGGTTAGGGTCAGGCTGCAGGGGATGGAGGGTTACGGTTAGGGTCAGGCTGCAGGGGAGGGAGGGTTAAGGTCAGGCTGCAGGGAAGGGAGGGTTAGGGTTAGGGTAATGGAGGGGAGGGTTAGAATTAGGGGAAGGGTTGGGGTAGTTTATTGCCTTACCTTTTAGGAGCACCGAAAGTTCAGTACTCCATGGAGAGATTGCTATGCCTCATCGAGGTATATGCAATCGAATTCCGAGAAAACGGCCCTATCGAAATAGGGACCCACACCCCTTTAAAGCTATGCTTTTCAGTGTTCCTCAAGTATACAATGAGCATATAAGATGAGCCCATTAACACTGTGGAAGCAGCCATTTTGTTGGCTGAAACAAGATCTTGAGAAGACAGGCATGTGACATTTTGAGGCTCATGACTTGGTGACATCATGGCTGCCCTCCCTGTGTGGAGACAACTGGTAACCTTTAAAAATCGCTGTTGTATTTAGGAATATCATTTAATAAAGCCATTAACTAGATCAAACATTCAAAACTTGAAAACAGTAAATTGTTAATAGGTGCAGAGACTGGCAATGAGGTGGGAGGATACTCTGTGCCAGGAGGCAGACGGCTGGTATTTACATAAGTAATAAACAGACCCTGGTAATCACATGGAGCATCAGACTGTTCACTTGGCACCTGACCCCTCTGCAATTCACCTCATGACACTGCATGCACAGGAAAATTAATCCCCAGTGGAAAAGTTATAAGAAGTTATAAGAAGCGACTGAACGATGGTCTGAGATATGTGATTTGCAGCCAAACTGCACACTAAAAAACCCCAATAAATGATCCAGAGCAGTCTAGCTGTTCAAAAGATAAAATGACAAAATAAAAAAGACAATCCTAGAAGCCAAAATTTGCAACGATGTAGGAATTGTGCTCAACTTTACAGTGTCTCTGTCTAACCTGATATTAGGCCTATAAGCCACATGAAAATGTGTTGCAGACGGGACAGAAATACAAAAATGATATTAAGGATCCACTTTTCTGAGTCTCAGTCTTGCGGACGCTTCAATTATTTCATTTCTAAACAAAGAAAATAATGTTTCAGCAGAGTCACATTGCATCAAACATTATCCTGCAAACTCCTTTTAAGATTCCTTCCTAACATAAACACTTACTCCACAATCTATTCTCTCTAACCCTTTAGGATTCTTCTAATATGGACAAAGGCCATGAGATCATGTGTAGCCCCATCCAACAAGCTGTCAATCCAGTCCCCTATGTACAATATCTTTTTACTCTGTGCACAAGAGGGGATCAAATATAAACAGAGATGTTTTAAATACACTGAGGCTGCATTTATATCATGTCATGCTGGGGGATATATCTGTAAGTGAAAGCTTGTGAGCAGTCCCTCCTTGCCACACACAGTCTTGCTTCATAATGTTTAAAGCTGTAAAGAACTATGTAATATGCTGGCACTATATACAAACTGTTACATAAAATAAAAAACAGTAAAAATGTCCTTAATATTAAAGTCTAGAAACTTCTAAGTTACTTATATCAAGTTCCTTTATTGTTATGCACACCTGTCGTCTTGGTGGACATCGCCTCTCAAAGAGGGAATTGCCCCCAATGCGGCACTGGGTTATGTAAAAAGGTCTGTGTGCCTCAACCAAGATCTAATGACCTGGGAATTGGACACAGGTCAAAATAAGCATCATTCCCGGATCCGACCTGGGGTAGCCTGCAGTGTAAAAGGTTTTTCAAATGGTGTCATTTGCTTACTATTGCTCTGGAAAGAAGTGTTGCAGGGCAATAGTAAACATATTACACAGTGTGATGACTCACACTACTGACAGGGCAGACACGGATCGCGGAAGTCTCCGGATCAACCCTGCAGTGTGAGCCAGGGTTTGTGACCCTGAGATGATCTGCTGACACAGCAATGTGAAAGCGGCATTAATGATTTGTGTGAGGTGGCCCTTGGCATTGGTTGGTGGATGGCTAGAGGTATCCACCCATCACAGGTGCTGAAAGTAAACACTTCAACAGTGTTGATTGGCACCGGATTATTTTTTCCTTGCGTGCGGCACATAGGGTCTGATTTTCAATGAGTATGGATGGTCCCGATAGTCCGTGGGGAATATCTGCTTTGTAATAACTGATCTGGTGTTATATAGGTGTCAAATAGGTAATAAGGAAATCTGGTTTGTTATGGGCCCTCTTCATATTTCCCCTAGTGTTACTAGGATTGCATCGGCTCACAGACCCCAGAAATGGGTGGAGCAATGGAAGTTTCCATGTTATCCTCCCTTCCCTAGATGCCTGCAGAAGTTTGTCAATATCACATATTGCAGAGCTGCGTGGAATGGGCACGGTTATGAAAGGGCATCAAAGTGCCCTAAGATAATCAGAAAATGAACCTCATTTTATAATAGCATCAATGTGTGTTTTAAATAATAGTAAATAATTAATATACAGGGGTATCTATGGATTGAGTGTGGTTCTGCGGTACGATGGCCTTCATTTCAAAAGACCATAATACTACAGCTGAATACAGACTGAAACCAATTGCCATCAGTCTGCATTGTAGAAAGCAATCTTCGCAACTTCACCTTATGCTACTAACCAGTAGATAATCTACCAGCAAAATGAAACGCAAAGCTATTAGATACGCACATTCGCAAATAAATGATAAGCCACCAGCTACTTTCAAGGCCTTTCTGAACATGGAGAGTTAATCATCTATCACTGAGAGGCACCTCCTTAAGTCACCATTATAGCTTCTGTAGGCCAACACCCCTCTGGCAGCAGCTGGTCCTAGAGATGCTCTCAAACACTGGTTAACAAAATGGTGGTTGCCAAAATCAGTTTAAAGGTTAATACAAGCAGGTGCAGGAATGGCAGGTGTAATTTACACAGACACACACGTTCTGGGTGCCAGGCCCACATTCCGATGCCTGGAATTTGTCAAGCCCTGTCCTATGCGCCATAGTAACCAAATGAGCACCACTGAAAGTATGTTACGATGATCCCTAGAGCAAAGAAGAATAATAATAATTATAATAATTTATCTCCACCCCTTTAGGTCTATGAAAAGACTGCACGTGACTCAGAATCCTATTGTATTCAACGTAGTATATAAATGGAATGTTGGCTCCAATGTAACAGAGGTAATAATTATTCAGGAAATGTTATGGAAATGCAATATTCAGGGCACATTGTAGAGAGGTTTCTGTTCATCTTTTTCAGCATCTGCTATGAAATGACATACATTCATGGGCACAAAGCCTCACAGAAGTCCAGATAGGGATATTGTGCACTAAAACATAGCTGCGTAGTACGGAGCCTCCAGCGCTGACCGAGGATTACAGCATTCCATTGCAGCAATAACATTGCTGGTCAGGAGGCTTTCAGACTGACACACATACACCAGCAGAGATATGTACATGAAATGCCATTACAACAAGAATGGCTGTGTGATAGCTCGGGATGAATAAATGCATCCTGATGATACCTTCTGGGCACCTTACCACATATTCCAAATCTTCAGCTTTATTTCTAAGCGTCCACCTGTGTCAGTCAGTGTTCCACAACAAACCCGTTTCTGGCACCGTCATCTCAGGTTCACAGCTGGATAGACGTTTTCAGTGACAGAGGCCCTAATGCAAATGCTAGTAGTAGCCATACACACTATATAAGGTAGACGTAGAGGTGACTTATCATATTGTGTATGCAACTAATTGTGTGTAATATTTTTTCATTTTATTTCAGACAGAATGGTAAATAAGCTACTGGTTAGTAGCATAAATCACTGTACATGACATTATGTGTACTGGTGTGCAATGTATAGGAATGTATGTAAGCTGACCATTTATTTATTTTAATTAATAGGTTTTTATATTCACTTTACAGAGAATATTTCACATTCACATCAGTCCCTGCCCCACTGGAGCTACATTCTAGGTTCCCTAACACAGACACATAGACACACACACTAGGGCTAATTTATTCAGCAGCCAACTACACTACTAGCATGTTTTTGGAGTGGGAGGAAACCAGAGCACCCGGAGGAAACCCACACAGACATAAGGAGAACATACAGATAAGGCCTAGTCCGGGAATTGACCTCATGAGCTCAGCGCTGTGAGACACCATTGCTACTCACTGAGCCACCATGCTGCCGGGGGCAAATAAATCCCTTCAATCACGCAACAACTGGGACACTTAAAGGAAGACCAATCTCCTACATGCCAACAACATCCTTGTGGCACTTCACAGAGAATATTTTCATATTCACATCAGTCCCTGCCCCGCTGGAGCTACATTCTAAGTTCCCTAACACAGACACACACACTATTGTTCATTTATTCAGTAGCCAATCAACCTAACAGCATGTTTTTGGAGTGTGGGAGGAAACCCATGCAGACACGGGAGAACATACAAACGCTACACAGATAAGGCCACTCATTGATTTTATTTTAAAGAAGTGAAAAGTAAAAGATGGTTACAAAGTACCAACTCTGTGATGACCTCAGGAGATAATTATAACACATAAACAGCTTTACATTATTTCCCTGCACATACATAAAAGGGAACATCTTATGTACATGCAGGATCCTTGTGCCCTCCTTTATTAAGAACACTCCTTACTCAGAATATATCAGAAGAGCTTATATACACTCTTGGGTAGATGCCAGTGCTGGCAGTGATTCAGAGCAGAGGGAGCTTTGCCTCAACAGCCAGCACTGCCCTTCTCCCTGGCAGCAGGCAAACAGAAGCTATACCACAGCATAGTGCAGAGATCTGTCAGCTTAGAAACCGCAGTTCTCCAGGAACATTACACTCTCCAACAATAAACCCTCCATTCTACAGTACCCCTGCACAGCAAGTAAGGGATGTTTACTGGTCCCACTGTACTGGTCATATAGGAGATTACTGTGAAATAACCCCACACTATGTGGCAAAACGGCCCAAAAACAGTCTTGCTCATAATCAGATCTTCAGCAGGCCCTATTAGGATCATTGCAGGGCAGCTGGGAGAATGCCTCGATTAGTGGCTAGTATGTGGCCACTGGGAAAAATTGCACAATATGCGGTCAGCTTTACTCAACAAAGGTTATTTGTTATGGACTCCAGGGAATCTGTATCTGGTTTGGATCACAGTCTTCTGGGCTTAAAACCGGTGCAGGTAGGAAAGCAGTGAGACTGAGAAGCGCTTGCAATGAGGAGCGGTAACCCAAGTGAATGTCGCAATATTCTGAGCAGTGATGGTGACAGATGAAGCAAGCTTGGAGTATTCTAGGTTTGCAGAAGCAGACTGATCTGTGATGATATGCACTAATGCTGGTTGGAGCCGCAGTAATGTTGTTAATGATGTTTAGTGATGCAGGTTTTAACTGCAATAGGTTATTAAAGCAGGCTAAGCTGCAATGATGTTTGCTGATGCAGGCTTCCACTGCAATAGGCTGTTAAAGCAGACTGGAACTGCAAGAGTGTTTGGCTGAATACAGACTGGAACTGCAAAGGTTTTTGCTGCTTGCAGGCTGAGACTTCAAGGGTGTTTGCTAAATTTAGGTTGGTGCTGCAAGGGTGTTTCGCTGAATGCAGGCTGGGATTGCAAGGGTGTTTGCAGAATGCAGACTGGAACTGCAAGGGTGTTTGCTGAGTGCAGATTGGGAGTGCCATGCAGATTTGCTGGAGCAATAACTGGTTTCTAAAAGGGAGAACACAGGAACCAGGAACAGATACTAGGTACTTGTTGTACTGGCACAGACTGGACCATGCCAGTGATTTAAATAGTGCTACCATTAGCTGTACAGTCCATGTGACAAGCCAAGGTGGTAGGCAATTGCTTGGGTATTCTTCCTGCATGCAAAGAATACCATTAATATTTTTCCACATGAAAATCAACATGCGTGTGCCAAGGGGGACATTTCCACTTGTTTACCTCTTATTTATTCCCAGACTCTGAATCTAGCCCTTAATACCTAGTGACAACAATAATTCAGATGCATCATATTTGTATTTAGGCTGTTAGGGTTTTTGCTATTTTATTGTATTTGTTAAAGTGTATTTGTTTGTTTTTGTTATGTGTTTTATCAAACTGTATTGTTTAAAACTCAATAAATTGCCTGTCAACACAAACAATTAAGTAAGAAAAGCTCCACTAGATGTTTTACAGAAGTGGTTCGTCTTTAGTGGAAATGAAGAGGTGCAGTAATTGGAAACATGTTTATTTTCTGAATCTCCAGAACTTATTTTAGGAGCTATAGTCTGGTAACTGTTGTTCAGTAGTGATGATAGTACATCATAGACAGATCCGTTTCAGCCACTTGGGACCTTACATGGAAAATGCTTTATTTGTGAGCAGGGAAACATTTGTAGTGCAGTGACACTGCAGGAAGGTTACATGAGATGAGCAGTATGCAGGAACCCTGGACAGGCTTCTATTATTGCAACAGTGCAGTTTGTTTCATGGGCTTTAACCTTGTTTTGAGGACAGTGAATCTGAACAGATCAAAGTCACAATCTGACGTCTGCAGATAGAGATTTGAAGATGTACTGATAAGAAGCAGACATATGACTTCACACACCTGAGATATCAGATTATGCCCTGTCATCCTTCACAAGGTTTTAAAATAAAACACTATTTTTCTTCTAACACAAATTTTTTTTAAATTTCATACGCACAAACTTTACATAGGAATTACCAGTCATCCAGACACCAGCCAATTAATAATAAGGACCGGTCCCAGGCTTAAGATAAATCACGCTTCTGAGCGGGAGAGCGGGTTTCACGCCTAAGTGGTTGGGACTTAGTTTTACAATATACAGTATAGACAAACTATGTACCGATCCTGGCTTCCAACTTGCCGCCATTTTATATCCGCACAAGTCAGAAAACTCAAGTTAGAGAAGTCTGTCCGAGCAATGGGAGTGGTAAGCGGTGTGATCACCCAGATGTGTGAATATAGGGGATCACCGATAGTGGATCACTGTGCAGTCTGCATTTAGATTTTTTTAATGCTGAAAAATCAGGTCTATGGATCTGGTCCTAAGAGTCTGGGTCCTCAGAATGAGTAACTACATGCTCGTACATGCCTGCAAACCTCCCAAGCAATACCTTGTCTTGTATACTACAGACCAATATCCAACCAATGCCCTGCATACTAAAGACCAATATCCAACCAATGCCCTGCATACTACAGACCAATATCCAACCAATGCCCTGCATACTACAGACCAATATCCAACCATTGCCCTGTATACTACAGACCAATAATTCAACCAATGCCCTGCATACTACAGACCAATATCCAACCAATGCCCTGCATACTACATACCAATATCCAACCAATGCCCTGCATACTACATAACAATATCCAACCAATGCCCTGCATACTACAGAACAATAGAAACATAGAAAGTGCCGGTAGATAAGAGCCACATGGTCCATCTAGTCTCCCCAGTTGTTTATTTAAAACTATACTGACCCTAGACTCTATTTACCTTCAATTTAGTTTGAGATTTAGGATATCATTATATTTATCCCAACCATGTTTAAAACTGTTCTACTGTATTAGCCTCAACCACCTCAGATGGGAAATTATTCCACTTATCTATCACCCTTTCAGTGAAGTAATTTTTCTGCACATTTCCTCTGAATCTACCACCCTCCAGTTTATATCCATGCCCTCGTGTTCTATTACACCTCTTTCTCTGACAACTGCCAC
>WWET01000369.1:266180-277581 GCA_011038615.1 Limnodynastes dumerilii
GTTGGGTGGGTGGGGGGGCGGGCATTTAACTGAGTTTTTGAGGGCGCGGTTAGTCAGGTACGCACGTACATATGTAAGTACACACGTACAGTTAAGGGTGCGCTATGGAAGCGTAAGTCACCGTCCACGCTAGGGGAGTGTCATGGGCGTTGCCTTGCTACGTGCGCGCCTATATCTGTGTACTTTAGACAAGCACACATCTCTGAATCCGGTCCCAAGTCTCTATTACTCCCTGTGCTCCCAGTACTCCCCTGAGGAACTTCAGCACATGACACCGGATCCAGACCCCTGCATCCATTCCTCCTGTACTACCAGCTCCCTGTGCATATCCCACGGCTCCTGTTCGTTTTCAGCTGCTCCAGTTTATTATCTTCCCTTTGAGCTACTCTGTCGCCCCTAGTAACCCTTGTCTGGCAACTGTTCCATGTTGTCTTGTGTGCATGCTACCTCATGGACTGCTGTTGAATACCAGAGCCTCATTTAGACTCTGTGTTACAACATCCCTGACATAGCCTGATTGAATCTGCAAAACGTGTCTTGTGCCATGCGTTACCTAATCTAGGCAATACATGAAAAAAAAATGCCACCCATATATATGCAATACCAGCAGACATCTTACACAAGTTGCATCTTCCTATTGCTTGACACTGACGTACTGTAGGGCATCTTTCATATAAATTATCTTCAGGCAAAAAGGGGGGGATTGCTGCACTTGGGGAACATATATAACACCCCCCAAAAAGTGAAAAGAGTGCAGCACTCTACATAAAACTTTATCGACACCATTTACCATTTATCATTTTACAATATGAATCACAATTTTAACAGGTATAACATACGTCAAAAGAAATCTGTCACTTCTGGTTATAAAAGATGGATAGGCAGATGGATGGGGCAGGAAGGAGAGCATTCAATACTAATGACAATGTAGATCTGGTGGTGCCTGGTACCAGTTTGAAGGAATGTTTGTATTTGGGGGGGAAGGGTGTGAACTTCGAGCATTTTCCCTTACAATGAACTATTAACAAAGGAAAATGCAATAATCTTATCTGAAAAGCTGTTAAATTGAGTGAAGACTTCATTTGATACTGCTCTTTAGTAAATATAAACACTGTAATAGATTGCATTGATCAGGATATTCAGTAGCTTACTCATCACCGCTGTCCCGGAAAGCAAGAAGCTTTTAATATACTAGCTAAGCATACAGTGCAAATTAACAGAAACAGTCCCTCAATGAACGCTGACGTGGGCAATCAACCTGGACGGAAAGGGAAAAATGCACGTGGTCACCAAAACCTCTGCCTATTGTGCCATATGGTCTCATCCACCTGCGTCACTGGAAGTGCTCATATCACATGTCCATGTCATCACACAGGATAGCACGCATTACAAACATGACTTTATTCAAATAAACAGCAAATAAATGACACCTTCCACCCTCATGCTGAGGAAGTCCATTTCAGGTGGTTCAAATAGGATTTCCATAACAAACATGGTAACCGTGTACAGGTCGTAACACAAGGAAATTAATAATGTCTATAATCTTCTAGTGCACTGTCACTTATCTGCATCATCCATTGGCTATAACAAAGAATACAGGAGATAAACTCTTAAAACATAGCCATAATTATTAACCACAAGCAATGGACAATACAGCTCCACCAAGCACTAAATAAACTTTATGACCTCATATAAAATGATTTATTTAAAAAAAAAAATGCAGATAAATATGTAATAAGTTTGAACCAAATCCAGATGTCTGAATTTTGCGGAACTGCTGTGAATTTCGGCAGATTTCTGACATTTGTAATTAGTAGGAAGCGTCACATTCTAACGGAAGAGCCTGAAAGCCCCATGGACGTGACCTGGAGTTGGTGCAAATGTTTTGTTGTAAAAAGTTATTTTTTTTTACTTCCGCGTTCAAGCTCTGGATCAGATGCACTCGCTTGGGTATGTCTTAATTGTAGCCTTCCCCTACCTATAACAATACCACATTCCCCTACATAGATCGGAATACCACCAAAGTCTTCTCGATAGGGACAGGTTTACATTTGTTTCACAAAAAAATAGAACATAAACACAAGAGTCAGTGTTTGAGCGCCCCATCACCCTACCCTTCTTTATTACCATTACCATCGGGTGTGGGTTCCCGAAACGAAAGTCAGATTTCTCAAAGCCAGTTGAGAACAGGCTGGGATTTCGATTGCATATGCCTCGAGCAGGCATTGCAATCGATCCACGGAGCACCAAAAGCTCTGTTCGCCGAAATGGTAAGTAAAAATAGTCCCTTCCCTAATTCTCAACCTAACCCTCCCCTCTCACCAGGGCCGCCATCAGAAATGGTGGGGCCCAGGACTGAAAAAATGTAGTCCCCCCCGTTCTCCCTGGAATTTTTAACATGCATACACCTACCCACACAGATAAATTAACTTACCTGTTCCAGATCTGGCGATAGCAGCGGCGGAGGCATATCGGTAAGTGCAAAAGTGAATGGGTGAAGTATGCCAAACGGCATACTCACCCATTCATGAAAAAAAGTGTAAATTAGAAACTAATTAAAAAAAACGGACATCCGAAAAGGAACTTTCGGATGTCTCTTTTTCGGAAATGAGAGTTTCGTACCGAAGATTGTAAACAATTACCATCTACACGGTCTGTTTGCCTGACAAAGATTTTCCTTAAGCTTCATGTACAATTAATCCAATACCTTCCTATACACTGTAATTAGATTAAAGGTTCTCCCCAGCATGTATTATGCCCTTTGTAGTCCATAATATGCCTCCATATTACACTCCACACAGCTGTGCATCAGTTTCATAATGTACCCAATGTAGTGCATTGTACTGCACAGCGGTTACATAATAGGTTCTCCTTCATTCCCTGTGCCCTCTCAGTCACAAGAATGGCAGGACTTTGGGGAAACGTTGACCAGCTAAATGAGCATGTCTCTGACAGAGCAGAGACTTTTTTCCATTCGTGTACAGTACATTGTCGAGCACATCTCTATGTCTAATAAATATTGTCCACTGTATTTCTTCCTTATCTGCAGATAACGGAGATAAGCTAAGAAAACAGAACAAGTAATGTGCATGTAAAAGACTGACTTCTTATCCGTGTTAGATTGGCCGGATATGAAAGTATAGACTCACTGCTTCTAGAACTGGGTATTATTTAGTGTGATAACTATACTCTAAGGTCTCTTCAGCAGAACCCTTCCTACCCTATACTTTGGAGCAAAAGTTGCCTTAAAAATCAACATGAAAAACAATGTAATGTAAAAAAACAAAGCAAAAGTGCAATTCTTCTAATAAAGTATGTACAGGACAAGGGATAACATTTACCAAGCCTAAGCAGAGCAAACCATTGCACAGCAGTCTTTTGTGTCTTAAATACATATTTATTTTATGTCATGTAATTTTGTGACCTCTGCTTGCACTTGTATGCTTACATATATTATATATTTTCTTATTAACATTTTGGGCCAGATTTACTAAGCAGCAGGTTTAGTGGAGATGCTGCCCATAGCAACCAATCAGATTCTAGCTCTCACTTTCCTATTACATACTAGAGAATGTCAGCTAGAATTTGATTGGTTGCTATGGGCACTTAGTAAATCTGGCTCTTTGTGTTGAGGTAATAATCCCTCTCCCCCAAAAATAATCATTTAGGTTCCATGATGTGTGTAAATACCCAAAAGGTGTGAATAGGTCTCTACTGCCACTGTTTATATAAAGGATTTAAATAATAAACAATGTAAACTACAATTTCACAATTTTTTAACATTACAAAGTAACATTGCTACATACAGATGTGCCAAGTTAAACCTCTCCCAAAAACAGGGAAAAGTTTGCCATATTTGGTGGGAAATCGCATGCATGGCGGGCCCACCTGCTGGGGAAAGTTGCAAAGGGCTTCAGAAATCACTAAAACTTTGTTTATTAACCATTTAGCAGCTACTGGCTTCCTTCAGAGATCAGGCAACGGAGATGGTGTCAACCATTCAATAGCAACATGTAGTAAGAAAAGAAAAAAAGATGACCAGTGCTGTTTCTTAATTAAATAAATCAAGATAATTAGAATAACTTGCCTTCCAAATCAATTCACATAAAATAATTTATTTAAACAAATTTATCTGGTACTAGACACCTAAAAACAAGGGATACAATTCTTGCAAAAATGTATCTCTTAATTACAATCCTCTGTGAAATAAAAAACCACTAATAACCACTAGTTTTAGGGAAGCAACATTGTCTGATCTCTGCGGCTGCTAAATGGTAAATAAACAAAGTTTCAATGATTACTAATGGTCTGCAATCTAGCTGTATCTGAGCCCAGCTATATAAACTCTTTTGGCTTATGAGAACAGAACATATCTATTAGGTGGAAAAAGTTGTCCTGACACACTGGTTTGGAAACTTGTATTATGACAAGATTATTTATTTATTATCAGGTTTTTATATAGCATAGTATATCAGATTACGCAGCGCTTTACAGAGAATATTTTAACATTCACATCAGTCCCTGCCCCATTGGAGCTACATTCTAAGTTCCCTAACATATACACACGCACAGACTATAGCTAATTTAATCAATTCTAACACAGACATGCAAACACACACAGACACGGGCTAATTTATTCAGCAGCCAACTAAACTACTAGCATGTTTTTGGAGTGGGAGGAAACCGGAGCACCCGGAGGAAACCCAGACAGATACAGGGAGAACATACAAACTCCACACAGATAAGGCCTAGTCCGGGAATTGACCACATGAGCTCAGCGCTGTGAGACACCATTGCTACTCGCTGAGCCACCATGCTGCCGGGGCCTAACAAATCCCTTCAATCACACAACAACTGGGACACTTAAAGGAAGACCAATCTCCTACATGCCAACAACATCCTTGTAAAGTGGATTTAAATGGAGCCAATGAAATTCTGTGTTATGATACACCTTACACATTGGATTGGTTCTTAAAAGGTCTGTCATTATACAGTCAATATACAGTAACAAAGGTCACAAAGATTTACTTATTACAATTTACACCACACCAGAATTAATTCTAAGAAACCCAAGTGCACACAAGGGAAAAGTATGTGGGTAAACCAGTCCAAAGTACAATATCTTTGGCCTCACAGGATACATAGCGATCAAAAGCATTTGGGGACCTTCCCTCACTGTTTGCTTTGTCAATAACTGGAAATGGCTAAGGAGCCGATTATCAGCTTAAACTGATAGGACTGCAAATATTTTTCTAGGTTATCACAGGGGTAGTAAATATCTCTGTAGGTGTGATTCAGCTGATTGAAGCATCAGAAGCCTCCTAATTTCTCTTTTGTTTATCAGATAGAAAATCTGCAATAAAACGCTTCTGCGTGAGGACGGAGGGTGCTGAGGAATGTCACAAAGTTGAAACCGGTGGAAAGCAGGTTCAAGATCAGTCAACATATAAGTGCCAGGGACATAAGTTTTATTGTCTCAAGTGTATTTGAAGTGTGGTTATGTCTAATCCAGACATATATGCTTATCTTTAGAGGCAGAACTCAATCCATCATGTATTGCATAATGCTTACAGGAGTGGTTGGGAATGTATTTCACTGTGGACCTGTGAGTATTAGCTGAACATTGCTGATTGCTCTGACATACTGTATAACAGTTGGCCGCTTTCCAACTTAAACAGAGGCCTCACACAAAAGATCGGGATATTATTTTGCTACTAATTGTGCCATCATAGCTCCAATTTTTTTCCATTTTGTCTCAGTAATGGGGTCAGTGTTTGCTTTATTAAAGGAAAGGGAGAGAGGGGTATATTTTTGTCCAATGGGAAACTTTCTAAAATCACAGGCCCGGATTCAGAATGAACAACTCTGGCAGACTTCCGTATGCAGAAGCTTGCTGGAAAATGCCGAGCCCCCTCGCATGGGTGACCCAGCCCATCCCCCCCACCCTTTGCATAGGACATACATATGGGGGGTGGCATAAGCATGTAAACTGTACAGTAAGAGCTTGGCTAAGGCCTTATGTTTAATTCAGTGTTCCACACGGATGGTAGGTTCCAGGTGGCGGATCCCCAATCTGCACACTGGAGAGAAGGGGGAGGGCCCTGCTCTCCTACATGCGGAGGATGTAGATCAGTTAGCGGAGGCTACCATACAGTTAACACACAAAACTGTGAATCCATCCACGGTTATTCTTAAAAAGGAAGCAAAACTTACAATGTTTTAATGTAGCAAAGGAAAAAAACAAAAAAACAAATAGCTATTTATCTGTACTTAGAAAATTGAAATGTAATCCAACTGGCCAAATAACATAAGTGCCAGGACGATCAGAACGATGAAAACATCACAAACCATAGAGGTGAAGCCTCAGACAGTGCAATGATGCTAAAGTTGTGGCAGCACCAGCAGACTTAAGAAGGAGCTTGAAATTAAGGACCTGATTCACACTTAAGAATCTTCTTAAAATAAGAACTTAAAGTCACACCTGGGCTAAACCATGTTGATTGCAGTCATATTTCATCTGTTGCAATCAGTATTAGTGTTGAGAGGTGATATTTCCCAGCCCAAGTTTAAATAACAGTGTGACAGTAAAGCTGGTCAGTATCTGTGTGCAATAAGCAATTCAAAGATATTTCCCTGCATGCAAAGAATACAATTAAATTAATTCCCCCTGCAATCAACATGGTTTTGCCCAGGAGTGACTTTAAGTTCTTATTTTAAGAATATTCTTAAGTGTGAATCAGGTCCTAAGAGAGGAAAGTCACTCATGGGCTAAACCATGGTGATTGCAGGGGAGTCATATTTCTTTTGTTGCAAAGAGTATTAGAGTTGAGAGGTGACGTTTTCTATCCCAAGTATGAATAACAGTGTGATAGTAAAGCTGGTCAGTATCTGTGTGCAGTAAGCAAATCAGATATATCCCTGCATGCAAAGAATACAATTACCTTGACTCCCCCTTAAATCAACATGGTTTTGCCAGGTGTAACTTTTCTCTGTTAATTACAAGTTCCTTCTTAAGTCTGCATCTAGCCCAATGTGTTCAAATCATATGGCCTCAGATTGCCCCGTCAGGTGTGGTTTGATGTATAAATGGGTGGTGTTATTTCAGAACTTTCATTTGACCACTGTGGAAACAATTATTCTGGTTGTTTTAATGTAGTAGGATAGTATGAATTGTCCATGACGTTTGGCACATTTGGATAACACATTCCCGTCTATAATGTGTAACAAAAGTAAATATTAAAATGATGATCAAAACACAAACAGTAAACAATAACATAAGAGGAATGGCTATTCCTCTCCTGGAATACTGTGTTAACAGTGTTATGGCCAGTGCTCCTCTCATCTGCTGCTAAATTTATAGGATCGGATCCAGCACATAAGAGGAAATCAGGTAGAAAGTTACACCTTGGCAAAACCATATTGAATTGCAGGGGAGGTCAAATTGTTGGTATTCTTTGCTTTTGTATATTGCACACAGATACTGACCAGCTTTAAAGTATATTTATACTTGTTCTAGGAAACATCACCTCTCAACTAACACTCTCTTCACCTGTTTTCCTCTTATTTTCATATATTGTATCGTATCTGGTCTATGGACCTACGCTGATGCGCTGTGCTTAGTAAAGCAAAGCGTATCGGCGTCCACTCCCCCCTGTGCAAGCGTATTTTCCCTCGCTTATGCCGGCTGAAGGCTACCCTAACTTCAGCCGGCCTAAGCATGGGAAAATTCACTCGCACAGGAGCGTATGACCGCAAACCCCTCCCTCTCTCATAAACTATCTTCCCCCCGCTCACCTACACTAACTTGAGCGTAGTAACGGCAAGGGACGCCCCCTCAGCCGCTACTACGGTGTTAGCACGGATGCCCGATCGTAGATTGGGTGTTTCCATAGTAACGCCGGGCAACATCTGCCTGGCACTTGTGCAGATCGGCTTTTAAGTTGATCTTACGCTGCAGGCTGGCGTCTTAACGTCAGCCAGCGTAGGTCTGGATCAGGCCCTATGAGTATATTATTTTAGGGTGTAGCCTGTATCACAGTATGAATTATTACATTTATATGATTTTTTAAATTTATTTTACATGCAGAAAGAAAAGTAGCTCATTAAATGAGTTTGTTCTTTCCAGTAAGCTCCACGTTCAGGCCTTGACATCATTTACTGTGATCGTGATAAACAGTGAAATACATAACAGTATGGGTCCATTTAATGAATTATGAGGACACTTCATACCATATAACTAACGTGTTATCAGCGCTGCTTGTTCCTTGGATATTCAGACTCCGGATTTCCTCGTTTATTGTTCCGGGGCTAATCAGGTATCCATAAAGCAACAGGAAACGTGAAAGTCAACATGTGGATAAGAAATATTTTATAAAGAACATGTTTGGAAAGCAATGTGTATGAGATGAGAATTGACATCAAACAACGTTTCTAAACAAAAGATTGATAAAACAGATTAAAGTATAAGTGAGGAAATGCATCATTTGCTTTAATTATTAAAGGTTTTGGTCTCAAAAAATGTGTTATGAGATATGAAGAGAAGTGGTATGAATAAACGTCAGCAATATGTGATAGATCTCCTAATCAGAGCCCATTTCCGTCACTCACGGTAGCCATGCTCAAATATGGGTCACGCCTATTACAGAGATAAGGATGACGGCTCATATTCAGAGTACCGGATGGATCGATTTTCTGAAAGACCGCATTTACGCAATCTACGTAAGAAAAAGATACGTAGATTACGTTAAAAAAAATGACTACGCATGCGCAGTAGTAAAAATCGCTAAACACCGGACATATATGTTATACGTCCGGTACTCTGAATACGGGCCAATGTCCTCTAAGGAGCAGATGTCGTACTTTGTGTTTATTTAATGATTTATTTTATGTTTCCTTCTTAGAAGATGAAAAATCACCCTGGATATTCATGTCCAGCACACTGGAACCTCATGCTTTTTAGAGAGGATAGTCTAAGCTTGCGTAATGAACGGTAAATTAACTAAAAAAACGGGGATATTTATCAATAATGAGCTTGAATACTTTATATATTATAAATATATACATACACTACATACACACACCTATATAATATAATATATATAAATATATATATGTTTCACAATATGGAGTGTGGATCTGTGGTACAACGGTCTGTATTTTGACAGATCATCAGTACTACAACTGAATGCAGCAATGATTTTCCTACCCTTAACCCTTCCTTTACCGCAACCTAGCCTTAATCGTCCCCTTCTTAAGCTCTAACCCACCATGGCCCACAGTTTATCCCTAACCATTCATGCCTCACCTTAATCCTAATCTTTTACTTACCACATCCACCATACTGACCCTGATCTACCTGCTGCAGAAAGTGGACATGGGAAATGGGGAGAGAGGTTCCCATTCCCAATAGCACATCTGTAAACTGCCCATTCGCTTGGCAGCTGACTCATGTTCGAAATGCAGCCCCTTGAACTGGCAACCGCATCCCCACAATATACCAGTGGTTGTCTACGTCTGTAGTAAGCTCTGGATCGGTTATTTCTGTGGCTTGTCTAGGTTTTTGTACAAGTAAAGTGAAAAACATTTTGAGCACAATGTTCGCGGATAAAAAAGAACAACAAATGATATGTGTAAGGAATGTCATTGTGGAAATTCCTTAAAATAAAGCCAAGATTTTAACTTCAAGTGGAGATTACAGAACAAACAAACGGAAAATTATGTTTATAGAATTAACAAGAATTTAAACAAAAGCTCACTAATAGTCTCACTCTGATGGCGAGTAAACGAAACGCTACAATAATAAATATACAGACATACGAAGCGCTAGAATCTATACAACAGTAAAATACAGAGAACATCTGAATGTTTTTCCCATTACAGATAAACCACTTTGTATTATGACATAATAATTGCTGGTATTAACATTCTTAGTTTACATATTATTCATATAATCTGCAGCTTAGATGTGGTTTGTTAATAGGAAGATATTCTGAATAAATCTGGACAGAGTTCTATCATTGCTGTCAGGATTTGAATTCAGAAAACGTTTAGCTGGACACAGGGGACAGTTGTACATTAGACACGTAGCAGTTAATGCGGACATCTATGCAGTACCTGTGCACATTTGCTCTGCCTAATATCTACTGCACTCTGCTGTGCTTCCCTGGGACCTGGTTAGGGTTAAGAACTAGGGTTAGGAATTGGGGTCAGGATCAAGTACATGTCGGCATTACAGTATTCTATCAGATAAGCGTTGCGGTAACAACCCTGTCTGATAGAAAAATGCCAATCAGTTAACGCTGTCTGCATTTTACGGATGGCCGGATAACTGCTGGCATCTCCATCCGGTCTAGATGATATGTTTTTTGAGGAATATAGACCTTTAACACACTAGAAAACATTTCTATTTATACTATACTGAATATTTTTCATTTCTGAAACTTTTTTTTTTTGTTACAAAAATACATTAAAATAATGTTTTATTTGAAAATTTGATTAAAATGAATTAACAAAATATTTAAGTAAAAAATAACAATATAATATATTTTAAAATAAATAAAGATAATGATCATAAAGAATATAAATAGCAATTAGCAGACATTACACAGGTTGCTCAAAGGCAATGAGGCATTATTAGAATAGTTAAATAAATAAATCAGTCGCAAAATTCATTAAATAGTCAGAAAATAGTGTTGAAATAAGTACAAAAAAGTTTTGAGTTGTTTATTAACATTTGCGTTTAGTTGCAGTTGAGTGAATGCTGATTAACTTTAAGTACAGTACCTAGACGGGCTCCATGTGATTCACAATAAGGAAACACGTCTACACTTATAACCACGCACCTAGAGAAGCGTCCTGAGACTGGGGGTGTGGTTAACTCTTTTAATATCTCTGTATCACCATTACGGATTTTGTCCGTGCGTATATTTAGGTACGTTTGCAAAATCACTCGAGTGTGAACACGGTCCAATGAAACTGTTATTCTTTACCTATTTGGAACAACCTACCACATTCTATCAGGCAATGCAGCACCCTCCAATCCTTCAAACGCTCCCTTAAAACATACTTCTTCAGACTAGCCTACCCTTCCTCCACCTAAGCTTACCTGCCCTCCCCATCTTCATCACTGTGTCTCCTGTTTGTTCACCCTCCCTCACTTAGCATGTTAGCGTTTATGAGCAGGGTCCTCCTCCCTCCTGTCCTCATCACTTCCCACCTTTTCCTCTCTACTGTCTATGGTCCTGATCCTGAACTACGCCGATGCGCTGTGCTTACTAAAGCACAGCGTATCGGCGTTCACTTACCCCGACACTATCCCTGTGCGGGCGTATGGTCCCTTCCTTATGCCGGCTGAATGCTACCCTAACTTCAGCCGGCGTAAGGAAGGGGCCATACGCTCGCA
>WWET01000369.1:284529-305237 GCA_011038615.1 Limnodynastes dumerilii
CAATAACTACATGTCTCAGCGATGTCACTAGGGACACAAATGTTGGTTCATCCCACTTAATAGCTGCATCAGCCGCAGGTGATAGACACGCTTTAATAAGATATAATAAGGCAATCTGGAACTTGCTCTTGAAATGTCAAATCCACTCCATTTACCAACATGAAATGCACCTGTTTTATTTATTTATGTCATCAAAGTGATTAAGATGTAAAATGAAAGAACAGTATATCAATGTGCTTTTGCCTTCTGGAGACACAGCAATGTTCTAATCATTTAATCATATTCATAACATGCTGCTATGAAGTAGGCTATGTTTCCACCCAAAATAGAAGCAGGGTTTTCTTTTTTATGACCATTGAAACAAAAATGCTTAGAAGTCCACACTTCAAAAGATTGACACACACAACAACATGTCGCAGCACAGATGAAACACCTTGACATAGAAAGTATGTCCAGACAGCTACTTTAATGTCAAGTGCGATGTCTCGATCTCTATTATTATCCTCTTAGAAGGCTGGTGTAACAGGAGATAACCTGTACGTTTAGAGCATAAGAAGAAGATTGAAAGATTTATTGCAGGACAGACCAAAAGGCATAACTTACTCAGGCCTTACAGGCTTGGATGATAATAGTATAGTTCACAATATGACGTGTGGAACATGCTCAGTGTCCATGATTGGTTTGTGATGCTTAACCAACAAATTACCTAGCACAGATGTAAAAACTGTATTAGCTGAGCTAATGTGGCTGACGCAGAGGTGAACATGCTCCTGATGGAGTAGCGTATCTTGGAGTGATTCTGCCCTGCGCATGTTCAGATACAATGTGCATGCAATTGCAGGACACCAATATGCAACAGTTGTGTTCTTAAGAGTGTTACATATGAGGGAAGAGGTGGAGGTATGTAGTTGGTGTGCATTTAAGGCTCACACTAATCACAGCCATTACCAATATACATTACAGGGAACCAGTCTGCACTTATGCAATGTATATGGCTATATACCTGCATGAAGCTTGGCTGCCCTGTGCCCATAAGCTACGTACTGTAGTTCGGTGCCGCTCATGTACTGCATTCACACGTATGGGATGCTTGACGTGTGCCAAATTGCGTGCGCATGTGGAGCAGAGCTCAATGGTCTGGAAACTCGGTGATTTTCTGCCAGTGTGCACACCAGATGGGTGTGGGTCCCCGCTTGAACGATAGGGCCGTTCTCCCCCCCCAGCCACTTTCGACCTGGCTGGGATATCGATTGCTTATGCCTTGATGAACACGGTGCTCCAATAGGTAAGTGAAACAAGTACTGTTTCCCTAATTCTAACCCTAACCATCCCCTTCCATTACCCTAACCTTCCTTTCCCTGCAACCTAACCCTAACACACCCTTCTCCCTAGCCTGACGCTAACCCTAAGGCCCCCCTCCGAAGAGGTTACTCCCCTCTCCAGAGCTAGCGGCGGGAGTACGGCGAAAATGAATGGGAGGGTATACCGATCGCCATACTCATGTATTCATAAAAAATAAAATAGAGAACTTTCGGCTGTCTCAATTTCTAAAATCAGCCATTCGGACCGGGAACTCTCAACGCACCAGATTTACCACAATGAAATTCCTATCGTGTGGGGTGTTATGCGAAATCTGCAAGCCTAAACTCCGCCAGAGAAGTGGGACAGGCGTAAGGTAAGTGGGTGGAGAATAAGGTGAGTGTGTGAAGGACACTTGGACGGTCAGGATCAGGGTCTATGGGTCTCATTTACTAAACTCAATTTTGCTAAAATCGCCCAAAGTCCCGAGACTTTCACTAATATGACATTGCCGTATTCACTAAAGGCAAAGTTCTGGGACTTTATCCTTTAGCAAAACTGACACGGCAAACATCGCTAACAAAAAATCATCCAGATGTTTGTCATGTCAAACATAGCCCAGACCAGATTCACTAAAGTCGATTTTACTAAATCGCCTCTAGTTGGGTCTGTAAGGGCTGAAAAAAAAAACCGCATCCTCACTTTAGCTGAAAAACACGTCAATAGCTTTGACCTGTGTTTTTCAGTATGCTAAAATGGTGTGCTGCATCATTCTATCCCTTATCATGCAGAGGCATATAGTACTATAAGGCACAGCATGGCCATGTGTTTGTGGCCATGCTGAGCCTTATAGTACTATAAGCGTCAGCCTGACAATCAACATTTCCAGAACAGATTGCAACACGACAAGAATTACATGCAAGTCGTCCAAAGACATGAGGACAAAATGGTGAGTAGATACTTGACTTTATTTTATACACACATATAGATGAAACAATATCCTTAGGATTAGTTAATAAACGGTGGCCACCATTATAGTTTAAACAAACACACACATTGTATTAATGTTTAGAATTTTGTTGTTTAGACAGGTACATTAGTAATGCTTATTTTGGTTAAGGTTTTTTTGGGCTAACTTTACACATTACACGGCATCATTTTAACCCTGGTCAGGCTGACTGTTATAGTACTATAAGGCTCAGCATGGCCACAAACACATGGCCATGCTGTGCCTTATAGTACTATATGCGTCTGCATGATAAGGGATAGAATGATGCTTGCCGATTTTGAAATGGACGATCGCCATGCTTTTCTGAGATTTGCACATTTCAAAATTGATCAACCTCAACGGAGATTATTAATCGCCAGACAAAAGCGTGGCTTACTAAGCCACGATATAAAAAAAAACAAAAAACTATCGCTGAGATAAAACTATTTTAGTAAATGAGGTGAACTATTTTATGTGTGATTGTGTGTGTGTGTGTGTGTGTATAAAGCATTCACTTAACATTCTCACAAAACTGATTGGGTCTATAGATTCAGGCAGCAGAGAGCCAGAGACATACATCTGCACATCATTTGTAAGAACGGAAATGGCCGAAAGATGACCAAGTCTGAAATCTCGTTAAAAAGGTGATAATAAGCTGATTGGGGGGGGGGGATAGCATACCATTATATTAACTCGAGCCTTAGGTTTAAATGTTGTTTTGCCTAATTAATATGTGTTTTAACCATAATAAAAAAATCAGCATGTGGGTTTAATGTAGAAACAGAATCTGGAACCCATTAATATAGCTTCACACAGAGGAGAATGTTTATACACAAAAGGGCTGATTCACAGTCAATGTACACCTGTGGCGCACTTTGCATTTGTGTGATTAAAGGTATTCATAATTAAGGCATGTGGCAGTGTACACACACACAGCCACAGACACACACACATACGTCCCGGGCCCCACAGCTTCTAACAGCGGCCCTGCACCCACACTCACAATGCGTGCCAATTGTGGCTCCCTAGTTCCCTGCACCAATTATAATAGGGTTGACCAAGAGGTGTGGGTCGGTGGTCAGAACGGCCCTTTCTACCAGCCAGTTGCCTTGCTGAGAAGTAATTGATCATCCCCAGGAAAAAATGGCAGTTAATGCTAAGTATTTATCTATCCCTAACCCTTACCCTAACCCTCCCCTTCCATTACCCTTACCTTCTCTTCCCAACAGCCTAACCCCTAAGAGTCCCTTCCCTGAATCCTGACCCTAAGACTCCCCTTCCTGCTCCCTGACCCTAAGATTCCCCTCCCCACAGCCTGAGCCTAAGATTCCCCTCCCCACAGCCTGAGCCTAAGATTCCCTTCCCTCCACCCTCGCTGGTCCTGCAATTAGTACATCACCTCCTTAGTCCTTATACATATTTTTCAGATGCATGTTCTCTCCCACTTGTACAGTTACATATTTGTGACTTTATCACGCAGATCCATTTTTTACATATGCCATTAAATATCCCCTCTGCAATCTGATATCTTTCATGGTTAAAACCATAACAAATCTCTCCTGATCAGGACAGGGGACACAGCCGTAAAAACAGGACAGATGTTGGGTATGGGATCTTATTTACATTAGTTGTGCAGTTAGATGCAAGGGGTTATTCTTGGTGTTCCCTGATAAATATAGGCTTTTGCGAAAGAAAGTCTTACATTCTAACAAGCTTCTATAACTCTTATTGGTAGCTATTCTGCAGAAGAACCCTTAATTCAATGTTTTATTCAATCTCTTCAATAGTGTATGAGTATGACTTAGACAATTGTGAATCTAATGAATGGATTATTATAGTGCTCAAGATAAGCTGTATATTACAGGGATCAGGCTTCCTGTCAGCAACCTCTCTCATGTTGTGTATAAACGGAAGAAAGATAAAGCAAGTGCATCATTCAGTTACAGCATGCTACACACATGCTACACACAGCCGCTTCATTTATGAACATTAACTTACAGTAACGTCATAAAACTGGTGTAAGGCACAAAGGTACTGTAATATGTTCTATTTTTATTTATTTTTAAACTTTTTAGGATTAAAAAAAGTTTAAAAACTTTAGAGGTTTAATTTATTAAAATAAATATAGATTGCAATCCCAAATTGGTGAAATATATGAAAAGGCGCAACATACCTCTGAATGGCTTTGTTGGAGCAGGTGAATAAGAAGAGAGATAGACAGTAGAGAGAAAAGGTGGGAATTAATGAAGACAGGGTAAAGGGGTGATGACTGGAGGGAGGAGGCCCTGCTCATAAGAGCTACCATGCGGGAGTGGGAGGAGGTAACAAACAGGAGACACAGGGATGAAGATGGGGAGGGCAGATAATCTTAGGTGGAGGCAGCTTAGGCTAGCCTGAAGAAGTGGGTTTTGAGGGAGTGTTTGAAGGGTGTTGGATTGCCTGATAGGTTGCGATAGGTTGATCCAGTGCAGAGGAGCAGCCCAGGAGAAGTCTTGGATATGGTAGTGAGGTAGTGAGAGGTAGTTGGAGTTGAGGCGGCGGTCTTCATGAAACCTCACCCTAACCTGAGCCCGCAGCAGCCTGTCGATATTTGGAATGAATAGAAATAGCAATTTTCTATTATCTGTAGCATTTCGGCAATGATACAGCCGCCATTGAGCAGCAGACTATATAATTAGCTATAATTGTTGGAATTCAGCCAGCCGGTCCGGCAACCATATCTTCTATACAATGCCACTCACATCGTACAGTAGCTATGCAATGTCTGGCAATCAGGGCCATCTCCCACCTACTATTAGGAAGGGCACAACACTGGTCCGATTGTTCAGGAACACTGAACACTCAGATTACTGTGACAGAGCAGAACATTCCTCGCCATCCACTAGCGAACGCTTGGATCAATTAGCCAATAATCATTTGGTCATCTTGATTATTGAGTGAAGCCAGCTGAAGGAATGCTGGAGCATCTATCTGGGCCACACAGCTTTAAACACAGGAGATGTGAGGTGGTGTTACAGATACATACCTACATAAACCCTATATAAGAACTATAGCTGTAGATACTGGCCAAGAAGGATCAATTACACCGGATGCAAAAGAAAAACAAAATAAAATACATATTGGAGCACAGTATAAAATGCAATAAATATAACACATTATAAAGAGATGGTTCTTATGGGAACTAACTTTTGTTTTTTATTTTATTTTTTATTAACTTGCACCCCTCACATTGCACCATGGTTTGTCCAGGTACAGGTACACCTTTTTGTGTAGTTAAGTTGGGTACACAGTGTCAAACAGCAGTAATGATTAAAAGTCCTGTTCTGCTTTATGATGCCCCCATATACACTGCTCTTTATTTTACTGTGGATCACTAACAAACTTTTCCCATAATCCTTTGCTGGAATGATATGCCAGCCCACAAGGAGGCCCTATTCAGAAATATAAATGGGAGATCATTGCTCAGAAGATTGTGTGTCAGTACACACTGAAGTTTTCTACATGAATTAGGACATCGCTGATCGGTAAAATTAGGAGCTCCCAAAAAATCAAATCACACAATGCAATGCGGTTTCTGATGATTCTGTGGCATCGTGAGACAGTACATGCTGGTAAGATGTTGTAGATATCTGATGATTGTCGCGTGGTCTGATAGTTAATCGCCAGATAACCCTCCAGTGTCTACCCTGCTTAACCGCTAACTCTTGATCAGCTTTTGCATAACGGAGCTCAGGAACTAGTGACATCACAGAAATGATAGGCTGCACTGCAATGAAAATGGCTGCCGCCACTTTGAATGAGTAACGGTTCACTTTAGTGTAATGTGAAAGTGCTTCGCAGTCACACATCATGGCAGTGTTTGGCGCAATGTCCGCTGCAGGTAAATTCGTACAGATCCTATAAAGGTTACAATATAAAATGTGGAAAAACTGGCCTTGCAAAAGCAGGAATGCGTTCTGAGCCAGCCAACCCGTCAGGAATGCGTTTTTAGCAAGCAAAGCAGTTTTATAATACAACACTATTATAATTCTTTACAAGGCAAATAGTATGTGCATTCCTCCTGTGTAAGACTACGGTGACCGAGTAGACTGCTTTCCCTCAGTGCTGAATGTCAGGATGCTCTTGTCCTAGTAAATGTTGTGCTTGCTTCTGTATGTTAATGAATAAAGAATATCTGCTTCAAAACAAAGAGTCAAAAATCCTAAGAAAGTCCACATGGGAAAAAAGTCAAGCATAAAGATTTGGGACTGGATTCACAGATACGCGTGAAATAAGTACGCACAGATCCGCAAATAAACGCACGTACGTTGCAAGGCAACATTCATGACGCCCCCCTCGCATGGATGGATTTTCGGTGACTTATGACTCCATAGGGCAACCTTACCTCGCGTATCTACGTGCCTAAGTTTCTTATGTATGTACGTACATTGCTAACCGCACCCTCAAAAGGCCACTTAAATGCCTCCCCCCACCCACTTTCACGTAGCTTTGCATGTAGGAAGACAACCCCGCCCCTCCGTACGTATTTCACTAAGTACGATTTTTAAACCCGCGCCTAAATCCTACGTAACATATGCATGCGCAGTTACTCCGATCCTAAAAATACAAACGGTCAAACTAGCAAAATTGTATCTGTGAATCCGTCCCTAAAAGAACTAGGAGCAAATAAAGGCTTGTGTAAGGCTATTAAGTTGCCCTGTAAGAAATCTTCAGATTTTATGTTCGACATGCCAACTAGCCCAATAATTAAACCTTAAGAAATGAGAACAGAGGAACGGTGTACAGCGAGCTGCACTAATGTATGTCTGATCCAGACGTTACTGAGCCTAAATACCTGCACCTGCCTACCAGCTCTAGAAAGAAGCCTTCAGCCTTGTAAGGTCAGACTGGTCTGTGTGTTATGAAGTCCAGCCCCTGCAACTGGACTGTGCTGGAGAAGTTTATATGTGTTTTACAAGTGTTGCACATGTAGATTGCATACTTCAAGACACCAGTCACTATTTACCATAACCTTGGAATTCCTGATACCATAGAAAGTGTATTGAGATTTACATAAATGGGACCTCATTGTTAGCTTCCAGGCCTGGAAATCATAGCTTATAATTTGTTTGGGATATCTCTTGCCATGTCCACAACCCTCCAAACCTGCAAAAAAAAAAGAAGGGAAGTGGATCTGAGCAGACCACATACCCTGCTTATTCCCCAGTGCTCCCTTTCATTACTGTGCTTAATGATTTTATGCACACTATAACCCAATACATGGCTAAATATGTTAAATCCGTCTAAGTTATGCATAAAAGAGCTTGGAGAGCCTCTCTCAAGCAGCGAGGAAGGAGTGGGAACAGGTGCTGTAAAAGCTGAGTGAATAACAACGCTTTTCCTGCCATTATAAAAGTGCAGACAGCTTGGGAACTTTGGTGAAGAAAATTCCTCTGCTCTAGATTGCTCCAGCTGCTGTGCTATATAACAGCGGATGAATGAATGATTTCAGGCTTCCCCCACAACAATCTGAGGTCATCATAATTGATTTTCCTAGGTCAACTAACTTTTACACTGCCTGGGGAGTTGATATGGAAGTCGAGTCGCCGTGTGGATCTTCATCTTTCCACTTGGACATGTTTGTACATGCAGCACTATATGTCGGCAAGATCAATCCATTCCGCTGGGATGTTGTGGCTGCTAAGTCACGCAGAAACCCACTTTCCTGGCACACATTCTTGCTTTGTATTGCCGCATGCCGTTAGAATTGAGATCGAATGAGAGATTTAAACCTGCTTCCATGTGTTACCAAATACAGCCCCCTCTATGGCCGAACAATGGCCGGACAAACCACCTTGTGTGAATTTAGAGGTTTTTTTCTTTACTCTCAAAAGGACCAAATCCAGACTCCAGTAGATTGCTTGTTTTCTGCTTGCAAGGTGCAGAGAACGGCCATATTTTGCACACGCGCATTGACCACACTTCCAGTACGGATCTGGATGCAGGCATTCTTACAGGCAGAGCAGGAAAAGGACCTCTCATGCACAAGGTGGTATATTTAAAGAGTAAGGGCCAGATGTACTAAGCTCCGGCTTTGGAAAAGTGGAGATGTTGCCCATAGCAACCAATCAGATTCTAAACCTGCAGCTTAAAAAATCTGGCCCTAAGGGTGTGTTAAGGTATATAATCCATGCGTGTGAGTAGAGTGGCCTCTCCTTGCCCGTGCAGGAGTCTAGCTACAGCAGAGATTCAGCATTGGGGCCCGATTTACAACCGCGGACGTATTACACATACGTCTGTAAATTACTGAGAGTAGCTACCACACATGGGTAGTAACTATTATACGTAATCTACTATAGCTATTCTTGGTAATTTACAGACGTATGGGTAACACGTCCGTGGTTGTGAATCCGGGCCAGGATCTCCGCTATACTTGAACTCCAAATCCAGTGAAATCAGAGGCCTGGATCTGTAGTACAAGAGAGCACTAAAAATGGCAACTGGTGTCACATGGTCTACAAATATAGACCTTTTTCATGCTGAGCAGATGGGTCACACTGCTCCAAGAAGAAGGAAAAGATGCATGCTACCTGATGGGGACATTAGATCAGATTAGATCTCCACAATATAAGTGACCCATTGATTCAACCATTTTGACTAAAGCTGGCCATACACTGAAAGATCATATCTCCAGATGGTCTGAGAGATGCAAACACTCTAGAAGTGACTCCACTCACTGACAGATTGACCTTAAGATGTAAAAGCCATTACAGCGCCGACAGAGAGATCTCCTGAAAGTGATCTGACAGATTAAACGTGCAGAACAATCAAATCAGCAGCTCAATGTATCACCTCATCTGTAACAGATCATATGTCACATCCACATGCGGACAGATAATTGTTCAGAATGGCTGGCTGATCCGTTGATTTACAAGAGCATTGTTCAGCTATGGGCAAGGCTATTACAAGCCATGGTGGTGACAGGTGAAGCCTTTTAAAAATTTGTGGGGGTTTTTGGGTTTTTTTTTATTATTATTTTTTTTTTTTTTAAGGGATTTTAATTAGAATAATGCATTTAATCAAAGAAATGTATTCTGTTCAATGGACCACAACAAAAAAAGCGACATTTTCAAAGTGAACTCTAAGCTTGTACAACCATTCAGATTAATTGTATAATTATAAAAAGTTAGAACTTTATTTCATCAACACTTAAAATGCGAAATATAGATTAAAAAAGTGAATGGGAAAGATAGGGAGTGAAATTAAAAAAAATCACAAGCAAACTGGCTCCTACTTAAATATGACCATGTGCCACACTGTTATAAGTATATAGCGGATATCAGTCCTCAAATCAAATAATAAATATTTTGACAATAGTGTTGACAATACTAGCAGGTCATATATATATTATTTGATTTGAGGACTGATATCCGCTATATACTTATAACAGTGTGGCACATATTTAAGTAGGAGCCAGTTTGCTTGTAAATTTTTTGATTTCACTCCCTATCTTTCCCATTCACTTTTTAAATCTATATTTCGCATTTTAAATTGATGAAATAAAGTTCTAACTTTTATAATTATACAATTAATGTGAATGGTTTTACAAGCTTAGAGTTCACTTTGAAAATTTCGCTTGTTTGTGTTGCGGTCCATTGTCCAATCTATGAAATTTTAGTAGCACCCAGGGTCCAAAATTTTCTATAAATTTAAAGAATATTACAATACCTTGTGCTTCTCTACCATTCGGTTGGTGCAGGTATTTGTTTAAAATGTGCTAATTTGGTATTCTGTTTAATAACACAAACAAGGACTTTAATGTAAAGTCATTTCATGCTATAAAATTATCAGTATTAACGCCACATTGTTTCGTGTGGACACTGGAGCAATTTTCTGTACCACGAACAAAATGAACCAATTATGGCGCTGACCGGATTGCACAGCAATTTCAATCTTATCAGAATGGCACAGTACAGAGAGATCTGCTGGAGGTCAGGTAGTGTATACTCGCTACACGGTTTCACCAGCTATCGGCCAATTTTGACGGGACAAGAGAAATTGTGCAAGTGTGTACTTGGATTTAGATGCTACAAGATGCATAAAACAAATCTGAAAATCAAGAAAGGGCCACAGATTATGGCCCAGAGGGTCACTTTTTAGCGTTTAAGAATCCATATACAATGCTGTATTGCTGTTCTTGACTTTAAATTAAATTATTATTTTCTTAGATACAATTTATTTTTATATTCTGTGTTTTCAGTTAACTTACTATGAAAAAAATATTAGACATTGTCTATTAACAAAGACAGAAACATTGTAGGAATAATAGCAGAAGAAAAGTGTTTGCTATGATTACAGCAAAATGTCACATTTTAGGACAAATCCTAGAAGAGGTCACTGGACCTCACACAGCACAAGTAACGGGTCCAAGACTTCTTAACATGAATCTGATCTGTTACAACTTTTCTCCCCTGTTCTCCCCTCCTTATAACTTCAGAAACTCCAGATCTTGCTTGAACAATCTTTTACATAAACAGCTAGCTGTGATGATTTGTAGCACTTGACCCTGGGTTCAAATCCAAGTAAAGTAGTGATACTGTAGCTGGGTACATCCAATAATCACTGCTCTCTCCCCTCTGCTCTAATAGCATTGGTAAAGTGGTTGAATCAGTTTGCATAACCTTCAACATTTTTTTGATGGAAAATCGGTGCACCTGGGTGGCGTGTCTGTGAAGGGGGCGTGGTTTGTCCAGTGAAGGGTGTGGCTGTAAACTGCTCTCATTTGCAAGGTGTAAAATCTCATTATATAAGTTAAGAACTCACAGGAGAGGGTCTTGTCACTTTACCAGAGCTGTAGGAATCTGTCCCCACAGCGCTGCTATAGTGATCAGATACAGCAGGACTGAAAGGGAGTATAGGGGGGAGGAAGCTGCTGGGTCAGAATCCGGTACAAGAGCCCTTTTAGCCAGTGCAGACCATTAAAAAACGGTAACGTACCTGCTAAATTGGTACAGTTGGCGGGTATGAGTTTGGTTCATGGTATTTTTGAACCTTTTATTTCCTACAATTTGGTCCCTGCCAAATCCCTACACAATAACTGTATTTTGTGTGTGAGCAGCTTAAGGGTCCCCAGGGCTGTGACAGAGGTAGGTGTGCAACGATAAAGTTAATTGAAATAAATTGCAAAAAACTACCCAATAGTGCAGCATAATGAATAATGGTCCCAATATGTCATACATATATATATGTTCTATATTGCAATATAACTGGTAACTGAGGATTCCATGAAAAGCACAGATGGTGAGAGATATCTGAGGACAGCAGAGCTTGTTGTAATGAGTACAACCTGGTAAATCTATAACTAGGTTTAGAATAGGAATCTTGGTTATGTATGGCACAGGTACCCAGCCCCTTATGCTTGACTGTAAAATCTGATATTTCTGGTCCCCTGATTTTTAAATCCAACATATTGTATATTTTAGGGCCAGTAACAATGCTCATTGACATATCAGCAGACAATTCACCTATGTTCTTGGAATGTGGGAGGACCCAAAGGAAAAGCAAGCCGACACGGTGAGAAGGTACAAACTCCACACATCAAACTCATGGCCTCAGCAATGTGAGGCAGAAGTGCTAACCACTCAAACCACCCCGCCACCCTGGAGTCACATCTATAAATAAATGCAGGCTGTGCATAATAAGTCACAGGCAGTCTGTTATCATTGGGTACTTAGGACTCTGCAGGTAGCAGAGAGCAATCCTGAAAGATTACTAGCAAGGAACTCTTGTAACTAATCGCTACTTGCACAATAACGCTGTGTAAAGTAGGGTGCATACACTAACTCCTTCCACACTAGGTGTAACTCATCTACTACACATGCTTCAAGTGGATCCTAGGCAAAGAAATGGCTTTGAAGATGATTACACATCAAGCCTGTAATCTGTGCTGATGAATTTCTATATCATTCACAAAAATCATCTCTGAGGAATAACTTTGGTGGGAAACAGCTCTAGGTATGTTAAGTCAATGACCCAACTAAATTGGCCTGTGTTAATGGCCCACGCTGAAAATAGAGAAGTGATTTAACAAGTGCTGTGGTATTGCTTTGATCACTTAACATCATTACCTCCAGCTATTAAATCTCTTTAAGTTATGCAGCACTTTATCTATTAGTTCTGCCACAGATAAAGGCTGCTGGGCTGCAGATCCTTACAGTATCCTTACAGTCTTTACAACTGGCAGCAAATGAGAAAAGACAGTATTTATTTTAGCAAAACCCATCAGGGCTGCAGAGGCAAAGCACAACTGAGGCCACACAGCTGGGCGGCTTCCGTAAGGAAACTGGGTGAGGGAGGAAGGCAAATGAGCAAGCTGGTGCATCGTCGCAATAATTTACCGGATTACTGACTTGTTCCCCTGGTTGTACTTGCCGGTGGCAACGCATTGGCCTTGAGAGGAAGCCGCTTTAATTGTCCTGACATTTATTGTTGCATTTGAGGCATCTTATCCCAGTTTATCAAACATCAAAGAATCGGATCTATTAACATTTGTAACCAGCATCAAATAGATAAAAGTTAATAGCCTGTCTTTATATTGACCGTGCAATTCACTGGGGGCTAAGGGACAGCAGAGAGGGGAAATGAAATATTGCACAGTAATGAATGGGAAATGAAATCTCACAGGGGGATAAAGTCCATATTTAGCACCTGTCAATTTAGCAACAACAGGTCAAAAAACACAAAGTGAGACAGTTAAACGAGACAGAAATGATACCAGTGTACCAGAGCACGGCATGTAGCACAGTACATTAACAGGCCTCACATGGTTACCTGCTGTCCACAGATTTCACTAAGGTTAAATGAAGACTCTATGGCACCAAAGGCTGTTTCTTTTTTGTTTGTTTTGAATGTAAGCTCATGTGCAGGTACTGTATTATTCACTTATAAGGTCCCATGGAAGGAACTCCAGCCACATCAGCCATTTACTTGTAGTCAAACAGGAGTGGTAATTGTGAATTTGAAAGAGGGGTTTCTGATGGGTGTAATACATGCAGAGTATATTAGGGGTCTGGACAAGGCACAGTACATAAAGTACATGTGGTGATATATTAGGCGTCATATGGCACATACTTTAATATATGAGGTATATAGGCTTTGGGAATGGCACACAATATACAGTATATTATGCCAATCCCAGACCTCTATTATATCCTTTTTATATTATATTATGTGCAATACCTAGACCCATAATACATCCCATTATATTATAGTATGTGCCATTCCCAGGCCCATAATATATCCCCTATATCATATGTGCCAATCACAGACCCAAAAGATATCCTGTTATATTATAGTATGTGCCAATCCCAGACCATTATTATAATATAACATAGGGTTGTCGACTCTCCTGGAAAATATGAGAGACTCCTAAAGTTTGGGCAGTTCTCCCTGTATCTTGGGAGAGCCGGCAAATCCCCCTGCAATTCTCAACCCCCTGTCAATCTCTACTGTAATCCCTAGAGTTACTAGGGATGGGCGGGACTTGCTGACATCATCAAGCCTCGCCCACCCCATGGAACACTAGGGATTACAGTAGTGATTGACAGGGATAAGGCTTAATAACTTGATTTGCATAAATCGAGTCATTAAGCAACACCCCCTATACCGATATCTATATCTTTCCTCCAAAGATATAAAAAGTAGACAACCCTGATATAGATGTGTGTGTGAGTGTGTGTGTGTGTGTGTGTGTGTGCGTGTATGTATGTGTGTGTGTGTTTTCCCAGCTCTGTGGCAGGATACCTCATGTGTACTCGTGAAGCCACGCCCATTTTTAAAAAACCTACCAGTGAAGCCACACCCTTTACATTTTTAAAAAAAATATTCATGGTGAGGGGGCTACCAGAACCCCCCCCCCCCCCTGGGGGGGCCCCTGTTTGGGTTGAGTGCCACTGTTGTGGTTGTGAGGAGATAGTGGTGTCTAATAGGCAGCAGACGACCATCAGCACCAAGAGCATCTTCAGGTAATAGAGGCGGGTTTCACTAGTATTCAAAGCATGGAGGGCATACTGTGTTACAGAGAAATGCAATAACAGTGGAATATAGATACTAAATAGAGACCAGCTACACACATGAAATGAATGCATTCAGGCAAATCCCATACAGGCTTTACATGAGTTGTACAACATGAAAATGAATTAATCTATTAACGCAGGTTACGTACACAGAAACAGTACAGTCAAAAAGCAATGCAAGCTGTCAGCCTGAATGTTCCTGCACCATTGTGTATGTACTTAAAGCCATTCAAGAGACTCTCATAGACATCAACTCCACCCCTCATGTCTACAGTGTTTCTGGGTCAACTCACAGAATGTCTTCAATGGAGGAAACAGGTAAACCGTAAGGGTTGCTTATGGATCAGTAACACAGAAGGTACATACAGACAACAAAAGAAACAAGAGTCCACCATCCCCCACCAGGTGCTGAAATGAATATAATTTATCAGACTTTAGGTACACTGTTATAGACTGTTATTCCATGTATTACCTTATCTCTGTATTTCCCACGTGCATAATAAACAATCCATATAACAAACATGCACAGCCATCACTACATTAACAAACACGGTGGCTCAGCAAAAAGCACTTGTGTCTCACAACACGGAGGTTATGAGTTCCCGGACTAGGCCTGATCTGTGTGGAGTTTGTATGTTCTCCCCGTGTCTGCATGGGTTTCCTCCAGGTGCTCCGGTCTCCTCTCACACTCCAAAAACATGCCGATAGGTTAATTGGCTGCCGAATAAATTAACCCTAGTCTGTTTGTATATGTCTGTGTTGGGAAACCCAATATATACCTATATTGTAAACTTGCATGTGTGTGTTTATGTGTTGGGGAACTTAGAATGTACCCCCCAATGGGGCGGGGACTGATGTGAATGTGAGATATTCTCAGTAAAGCGTAAAGTGTTCTCATATCAATGAAACACAAGGCTGTGTTTCTATTCCTCTCCTACATGAGGTGACTTGCCGCTGGGCAGGTGAGCTTAACACAATATACCTATATTGTGAACTAAACCTGTTTTATGTATGGTCTGACATACAGTGTTATATAATGAATCCTAATAAAGGAACAGGGCCTGAAATAAAACTAATAATGTGAATGTACAGAGGGGTCCCATACGTTTACCTGCTGCTAAGTTTTGTACGTGAGTTTAAAGGGCACTCCCCCACTTAAGATACATCATTCTGGACACTTACATATCAAAACCTCTACTCTATCTTGTTCGTATGAAAGTAAAAATGTGCAGACAAGATAATCGAAGGTAAGGACAAAACCAGCCTTTACTGTATGATTTAAATAGCATCCCCTGCCCACCGTGTGTTTATAGTACGCACAGAGATCTGTCCCACCTCACGTATAGAAACAATATCAGCACTTCCTCCGTTACGATGTGCATCCCAGGGTTCTGCACCTGGAATGATCTGAAGTCTGGATCAAGTCCACAACGAGGATACACAATTTTATAGCAACAGCAGCGAGGACACCGGAGACACAAAAATCATGGAGGAGAGGAATAGATCCCACAGATCCCATAGATCTATTCCTCTCCTCCATACTGCACGTGTTTCCCGACCAGAGTGTGTGTTCAATTTGAGTGCCGTTGACTCCTGCAGCCGGCGAGTATCGTTGTTCTACACGTGTCTGTGTCTACATGCGGTTTTTATCTGTATAGCTTGGATAGCTTACGTCCAGAATAATAAAAAGCCTTATTGCACTATGAAGCGCTCCTGTCCCATTTTTATCTCTCTGTAGATTTTCCCAGCAAGGTGTAAAGAGCCCTCTGGACTTTGGACAGTGGAAGCAGCGGCGGAAAAAGACTGCCTAGTGCACCTAAAGCTAAGACATTGGCCTTTGCTATTGTGGGCATTTAAGCCCTGAAAAACTGTGTGCATTGTTGAGTGGTACTGGTGCGCGCTCTCCCTACATTTGTATTTACCTTTGTTCTTTTGTCTGAGCTGCTGCACACCATTGTTTGCTTATTACTAGTACTGAGCACAATTTACAGTGCATTTTAGATCTGTCGATCTTAATTTACAACGTATAGCAATGTTAGAAAAAGAATTTTCAGAGAACCAGGTTACAAATCCCACGGTTCAATCGGAGATCACCGAATTACGTGGGAATACTAATACCCTGGAAAAATTACTGCATAAGTTGGAGAAACTATTAATTAAAGAGTCTAAACTCTTTTGGGAGATTGAGACATTAAATAAATATATTGCAGTGGAGAGGATACCTAGGGGTCTAAGGATCACTAAATATCCTGCGTGTTTTTTGGAAAACACGGTGTTTTTAAATGAATGGTATAGTCATTTAGATAATTGCTCATTGAATTTGATGAAATGTTTGGTAACTGAGAAAATTAAGGAACAACTTTATATTAGTGACCAACTTAACGAGCTAAGGGATACACTCAATGAATATAATAATGATGTAGCTTTTCTAGAGAAAAAATCTAAAATAGAACAGAAATTGTCCAAAATAGAGGACAAAATAATTAGTACAAAGGCGGATAAGTTTCAGAGGGATAAATTAGATTATTTAAATAATAGAGTGAGAGATTGGGAAAAAGATAAAAATAGAAATAGTAATAAAAATAAAAATAACAACACCAATACAGTTTATTTTAAGAAATCGCAACCAAATCATCCTAAAGTTAATGAAAATAAACCAAGTAAGTTTCTAAATAAAAATAAAAGTAAAAATACTAGTTATCCCCCGTGTAAGTCGCAAACGAATGAATGGACACAAGTCAAATATAAGAATAAAACCCCCACATCTAGAGTTGACAGACAGAACCCACCATTAATAAGCCCCCTTCCTATTGAGAATAGGTTTGAGGCTTTAATTGAGGGAACTTCTGAAAAGAGAGCAGAAGGACCTAAGGTTCCGTTTTCACCTGCCTCACAACCCTCTACTTCCTCTGCTATGATCTTGCCAAACACTTGTGATCAACCTTTTTTAGAGAAGGGCCAAGTAAGAAACACTTTGGACAATCAGTCTCTGAGGTCGAAATCAGTCCCTTTAAAAAGGGTTCGAAGCTCAGAAGAGGAAAACGAGGTAAGAGAAGAACACACAATAAGACCAGAGAGGAAAAGGCCAATGAAACCATAAAAGGGATCTTTAATTTATCCTCTTGTGTGTTGAGTAAGGCTGATGTAAGTTTATTACAAAAAGGCCTCTCATTTGCCCCTTTAGTGCCCCCAAATAAGTTCGATTTATTGATTGATTTGACTAAATTTACCAGAAATCTGACTTTAAAAAGGCATTTCTTACGCCAGGATCCCCAGGCTAAGAAAGAAATAGAGACAGATAGGGGCTCAGGGTTGAAATTAAAATCAAAGTTCTACCCGGTAGAATCTAGAGGTCCCTATGTGGAACTTTTTGAGGAATTAGTTAAGGAGGAATTTGAGAAATTGACCTTTAAAAACAATGAGAAGTCTAATTTGTCAAGTAGGGAAAAGGCTGCCCTCAAGAAATTTACTGAAAACCCAGAGTTAGTAATCAAACAAGCCGACAAAGGAGGGGGGGTGGTCCTAATGGACAGATCTCAATATGTTAGGGAAGTTAAGCGGCTACTGGATGATGGGGTTTCTTATATAAAATTAGAGAAGGACCCTACAAGGGAATTTGTGACTTTATTAGAAACACTTCTATGCAGGGGTTTACAGGAGTCTTGTATCTCAAAAAAAGAATTTGACTACCTGCTAAATAAAACCCCACGGGCATACACACACACATATATACACACACACATATATACATACACACATATACACACACACACACACACACACACATATATACATACACACATATACATATTAAGTTGATGAGTGGCTCCAGCTAAAACTAAAACCACTAAATAACCAAAGCAATAATTCCAAAAATGTCTACTATGGAATGCATGTTACTAAAAATTGAGTAAACTTCCTAGTCTATTTACAGCCTAGGTATAGAAGACTTTCCATTTTATGTCAGCTATTGCAAAACCTGCACATCCTGTGAGATTCTAACATAGTATTTTACAGCTGTTTATCACAAACCTGGAGTTTAAAGATTCTTTTAATAGGCGAGAGGAAAAATGTTCATTCTGATTAAAGAGCCCCCACACAGGCAGACAGGAGCGGTATATCTGAAAAGTGCAGTGTAGGAGGATTCAGAGCCACAGGGTGAGCAGAAATTCACAAGAACACAAAGACATTCGGCACCTAGTTACTACAAATATATATATAATATTTATTATTAGCGATTATTTTATAGGGTGCCACAAGGTATCTCCAGCACCTTACAAAGTACATAGTAGAGGGGCAGAGGTGGAGATGCTATGGATGGGGAGAAGGGTGGAGGAGATGTCATTTCTGATGGTGATGTTTTTAGGAGAGAGGTAAGAGGCAAGTCTTCAAGGGAGAGTGATTCCCCCAGTAGCACTCAGAGGTGCAAGAGTATAGTTTAAGGAACCGCATGGTCGGAGAATGTCAAGGTTGGGGGCTAGATTGGAGAAGGGAGACTAAGGATGGAGGGCAGGAAGTCGAGGTAAAAGGAGGTTGTCTGATTGGGCAGTGGAGAAGGGGTGGGAGGAATGACGGGAATGTTAAGGGAGCTGATGTTTCTTTTGTCAGAAGACGTTCGAGTGCGTTTGAGGGCGGGGGAGGGGATAAGGAAAAATAAGAGGAGGTGATGGTAAAGAGAAGAAAGAGAGAGATAATCTACTCAGTAAGAGTGCAGCTGGTGGGAAAAGACTAGGTCAAGGGAGCGGCCCTGAGCTTCGGTGGGGTAGGTCATCCATTGTGTCAGGCCAAAGGGCGAGTGAGCGCGAGGAGTTTAGAGGCGCTGGGGTTATCAGCGGTAATGTTGGTATGGTGCATTTGCCGGCAGCTGCCACTCAACTGTCTGTCAGGAAACAGACCATCAGCAAACCACACCCGTCCCAACACTGCAGCCATATCTATATCTAGCCGTAAGAAGATAGAACCACAGGACTGAAGACACTTTACTACTATTGATTAACAAGTACTACTATAAGGACTGTTGTATTAACACAGTGCGAGAGTTCTTTTATTTTTAGGTCAGGTGACGAATTCAACTGGAAGGAAAATACATTGATAGAGATAGTTGCAAGTCGTTGTCAGATCTTATTTTGTAGTATTACAAGATGTTAAAGCATTAGCAAAGGGAGAGAATTTTCAGTCCTTGTTTAGTGTAAATACATCCTAGCAGCTTAGCATTTTTATAGATCATGTTTGGACACATAGCTCTTCCTGTGCTCCTGACAATCACACAATGTCCAGGTCTTTCTCCCTATTAAGAGGAATTTTTCCTGAACACAGATTATTACTCCTGTACAATTCCATAGACTGGTAAAAAAGCTTCTTATTACTGGTACAGTATCGTGCCATTGTTATACTGTATTGTGACATGTAAATACTTTAAATACATACATAAAAACATTCAATTACATAGACAGTGCCATAACTACTTTTAGAAATAATAATTACGATTGTTAACATAAAATAAGGATACAGGAAATAAATGTAAGATGACCACTTTAATTAAAATAAATAAGTGAAAAATAAAACCAGGTCAAAACAAATCATGTGCCCTTATTATTATTATTATTATTATTATTATGATAGTTTATTTATAAGGTGCCACAAGGTGTCCGCAGCGCCGTACAAAATACAGTACAGACATACAGGAGATGGGGTAAAAGGGTAGCAGAGGGGACAAGAGGGTACGAAGTGAGGGGGGAGTGGTGGAGGAGGGAACAACACTAGGAGAGAGGGCCCTGCTCACATGAGCTAACACACTAAGTGGGAGGGATGAACTTACAGAAGACATGAGGAGGGGGAAGTAAGTGGACTGCTGAGTGAGCGGAGGAGAGGGGGAAGGAAGGGATAGATGTAGGATGCAGTGAGGATTTTAAGTGGGGGAGAGTTAGATCTCTGTGCACCCATTTCTGCCCCTGATCCCAACATAGAGCCTTGCCCCCAATCCCACACTGCACACCTGCCCCACATGCCCCCATCCACACACTCCCCACATGCCACCAAACCATCTAGTCCTACAAGAGAAACTCTGATATTCTGTAAATACCAGTTTATTAAATTCAAGATCACCAAGAACAGCATTTCTCCTCCTACTGTCAGTGCTACTAATATTTATTTCTGTAATCTGCCTTGTCCATGCCTAATGTTATATATTTAATGTGTGTGTGTGTGTGTCAAGAACTATTGGCGGCAATCAGAGACTTGCAATGACATTAAAAGAAGACAGCAAGTCATTAATATGCATAAAGGTACCGATGTTTCAGTACAGTTTAATGTACTTTCATCAGGGTGAACAGACGAGAGAGAGAGAGAGGGAGAGAGAGGGGGAGAAT
>WWET01000369.1:305683-324706 GCA_011038615.1 Limnodynastes dumerilii
GATAGATAGATATGAGATAGATAGATATGAGAGAGAGAGAGAGAGAGAGAGATATGAGATAGAGAGAGAGAGAGAGAGAGAGAGCGAGAGAGAAAGAGAGATCGGTGTGGTGTGGCAGCCTGGGACTGAGAAGAGGTGCTTGGTGGAGCAATGTGGAAATGTTTGCTCTCCCTGATGAAAGTGACAGAGAGTCACTGAAACGCTGGATTTGATTGTGGGATGACTTACTGATCTAATTAAATGAATAGCCTTGCCAGTCTATGAATGCCTTTAGTCTGCTGATCTTCTCGTGATTATCTTCCCTTGGAGTGCACCTTACCAAGTACTCTACTGACAGGAGTGCCGTTTCCACCATATATATATATATTATTGCCATCATGGAATGCCTTCTGTTAGAAATAACATTAAGAGTAAGATAAAGAGGCAGCTGAAGAACAGCCACAACCTGTAAGATCCAAACAAAGCTGTGGCCAGTTCATGAGCAGTTCTATCAGATACACAATGACTGTAGAAATGTTGAGCTGACAATGTAGATGGTCACGGTTCAACATGGTTAACACAAAGATCAGATGCATGGAAGAGTTGTCAGAAGGAAATGTTTGCTATGACCTCATCACAAAAGCCAATGTCTGAGGTATGCAAAACAATTATTAGATAAGCCAGAAACCCTCTGGAACAAAGTCATGTGGACTGATGAAAGAAGAGTGAAAAAGACAAAGGGATTACTCATATGTTTCTATTTAGTTATTAAAATGTCTTAAAATCTCTTCCCTCAACTTATAATGACAACTGTTGGAGATGAGCATTGTTCATCACTAGCAATAATTGGATTGTGTGGGAACAACTCATTTTCTTATTTAAATAAACCACTAACCCAAACTCTAAGCTGCTTATACAAGTGTATATTAAGCATGCGATTGTGCACTCATCCAGGTTAAACCCAGAACACAAGCAACCACCATTGACACACACTAGTTATAACAGGCCATGCATTTAGATGGATACTGAAAAACAGCACTAATCAGCCTACCAAAGACGAGCAGAACATCCCATCCCATCCCTCACAGTCAGGAAGAGCTATTGAGCTTAGAACATTGACCAATTTATTTACACCAATCCTCATTTCCTCATTTCATTCATGTAACAGGACACGTTCCATTTGGAGTCCTCCTCTCACTTATATACAGTAAGTGTAATAGCAACATTTAGACCGATGGGGTCTCCTAAACCATTATTTTTCTACATACACTTGTAGTTTTGGTCATACAACATACATAACTTTCCATTTCTTTCATTTATATTGATTAAAAACAAAGCCTCTAACTTAATACATGGACAAGCAGAACATAAGATTAGCCAATATATCTTCTTCAATCCTACGCTGTAGTTACGGAAGGTAGGCGGGGGGAGGGAAATTAGGAAGGGAGGGCTGGGTTAGGGCCTTACGATCCTGTGGCCGGCGTAATTACCCACTGTTACGCCAGTTGAAGTTAAGGTAGCCTTCAGCCGGCATAACAGTGGGTAATTACGCTGGCCACAGGGGGAGTGTCGGGGGGAGTGCCCCGGAGCTCTGGATCAGGCCCATAGTGTATGGGGCAATACTAAACTGTGCCTGATTTACAATGCAGAAAGCCATTGGTGCACAGATCATAATATGTTGCAGTATTACATCATTTCTATACAACCTGCTGTACCCTTAGTGCCTGATCCAGAGTGTGAGCGCAAGAGCACAACAGAGTAGACATAAGCAAACCATATTGCAATGTGAGGGGTGCAAATCAAGTACATTTTTGCATGCAGGGAAAATACTTTGCTTTTGCACATAAAACTCACAGACTTCATATTTTGGGGCTGGATCCAGAGTGAAGAAATTCTGCTGTCTTGCGTATGCTATGTATATAAGATTGCTGTGAATTGGTACTGCACACGCGCAATGTACCGACCTGATGCAGCGCAGAATTCAGCCTCCGCATGGGGAGCTGGCCCTCTCACCATGCATACAAAATAAACATGGTGGGTGGTATAGGAATTTAGCTAAGCCCTTACATACAATTTCGTATTCTGCACACACAGAGACACATGCGGAATTCTTAAGGCACAGTCCTAGCCAAGGAAATCAAGGTCCTTTATGCTTAATCTGTAAATTAGAGTTCAGGTAGAAATCTTCAGCACTCCACTTTAATTCTGTTTGCACAGTTTAAATTGGTCTTCCCCTGCAGCTCAACACGGTTCTGCTCAGGTTACACTTGCACGTGCTTTGCCGTAACTCCCAAACTCTGGATCGGCCTCTGAGCGCAGCATTGTACTCAGAGTTAAAATCACTTCATAAGAAACACTGCTGCATGATAAACAGTGAGAAACTAATGAAAATCATACTTGACTGTGTGCTAGTTGTTCTACTGCCAATTTTCCACTGTATTTATAAGTCCCCAAGCCTGTCAGCGGCAGATGCCATATTCCTTCAGAAAGTCCTAGGTAGTTGCTCTGCATTTATGAGAAACACCCACCCATTGCTGTTAGCAACTCCCTGTTCCCAGCTGAGCTTGGATGGAGACACACCAACGTCAGGATGCCAGCAATGCATAGAGCACCATAGCCTGGATTTCAGTGTTAAATATCTGGAATTTGTTTGTGCTCCTCTTGGTTCACTGTCAACGTCCGCACCCATCAAAGTAAAGATAAATAGAGGACGAATACAAGCACAGACAGAGTATGTACCTCAATCCATATACACGTTCCTGTGCATGCAGTGGGTGTGGTCCTTATAGAATCATAGGATGATGGTGTAAATGGGCATTGTCCAGACAATCACAAAAAAATAAGTATTCTCGTATTTTTGTGCACTCCCAAAAAAGGTTGGCACAGTGATGTTGGACCGTGTTCAGTCAAGAGTGAGTTAGGACAGATCTGCACCCAACTCCCTCTTTCAGCCCCCAACCCGTCCCTCGTTTTTAGGTACCTTATAGCACTCGTCATAGGGCTACCTTATCTTACCGTGCACACTGACACTGCCTCTCCCCTCCGTCCTCCTCGGCTAATCTAATACCTCCCCCTTCCCACGTCTATCTAAGGACACCCCGAGGCGGCATTATGCCCCCTCTTTCTTCTTTCTATTTATAAAGACCGCACGGAGGCAATCTATGTACATAACGGATACGTAGATTGCATAAATGACCTACCACGTTATGTCGGCAAAATATGCACTTAAGAAGCACTAAATAATCATTTATTTTCTGTTCGCTGATGACGCAAATTAAAAAATATATTCATGTAATTGTTTACTTCCAGTAAAATAAATGATTAAATGAAATGACATTAACCAAATTAAAATATATCTTCTTGCATCTGAAAGTTTTGAAAGTGTACAAACTATACCAGCAGATCTGAGATGATCGTCTCTCCTAAGCATCTGCTGAAACAATCATGGCTATGTACACACTTTACAGATATCTGTCTATGCTGCACAGGAGGCTGTCAGAAAAGTCAGACAGTCGTCAGTGATGGTGGGAGCATAGACAGTCTTCCAGTGCTGTTCCACATGGTCTGGAATCGTACGATCATCCCAGTAACAGAATGGGTGTGTGCCCAACTTTAGACATGGCCTGGTGCCTGGTGCAACTATTCTTGCAGATGTCTGGGTATGGATTGGTCTGGAGTAGGAGTTGATGGGTTACGTGAGGTCACACCCCTCGCCTCCACCGTTAAACGCATGGAATGAGGCAGGCACAGCTTGGCGCTGTTTAGTAGTCTGGATAGACGCAGCTCTCTATTCTGTTCTGGGCACAAAAATACAATATGTGACGTACATCTCTGCCTGGATTGGTACTTAGTCAACTATATAAATTGTGTTTAGATAAAGAGCGGGTGGCACAAACGTCACCAGTTTATGGAGAATTCATTTTATAAAGTAATTAAGCGACATGTCACAGGTGAACTTTGAAAACAGGATATTGTTGCCTATTTTTGTTACTATTTAGTGCTACCATTGACCCATTTACTAAACATAGATCAAGGTGTTGAGGTTTGTGTCGGCTTAAAAATACATCTTCTAAGCTATAAAGGTTTATGAGTAATGCAATTTAATGAATTATACTTGTTTTACAATTCTACAAGGAATAATTCCTACGTCACATATTTGGCAGCTGGCCTTGTGTACACGCACAGGCTATCACTGCTGAGAACATGTTTGGGATATGGGCTGCACAATTAGCTTGTGTATCTTCAACTGATTATATGCTCTCTTTCATCACTCTTTCTTCTGCACCATCTCACAAAATATGGAGTCCATTAAACTAGAAAGCACATCATGCGCAATGCATTAGAGGTCACTTTATACTGACCCCAGCTACCATGATGATCTTATCATATAGTGGTCGCTGGTCCGAGCGGCCCTATTTTGAAAGGCTGCGCCAGCGCAAAATACATACAGAAATGGTACGTAGATAGCGGAAATAAGCTACTACACATGTGTAGTAGCTCACTTCTTAAAACAACGTACGTAAGACGCGAACTACGCAACTGTGAATCCGGACCTATGTCTCTTAAGATTAGAGCTTACTACATAAGATAACTGACATTGGGGTAGATCCAGAACTACGTGTGCCGTACGTTTATTCGCGGAGCGTATTTTCGTACACGTAAGTTCACTACACTCCCCTTGGCACACCCCTTGCACGGACGTATTTTGTCAAAATACGCTGCCCAAACCCTATCTTAACTTTTTCAAACGTAACAGCATACGTCCGCCAACGGACGTACTGACTACGTGAACGTACGCAGCTTAGCACGCCCATACTGTACACTTTAAATACCACCCCCCGCCTACTTCACGTAAATCGCACGTATTGTTGACTCACGTAAAATTGGCACGCCCACACGTAAGTATTTATGTGACAAATACGTGAATCTCCCATACGTTCACAATTAAGCTACGTTAATGTGCGTATTTTCTATAGTGCGCATGCGCAGTGCGTACGAATCTGTGATTTTACGTCTCCGCCACGCGTAAAATCGCGGAGAAGCGTAGTTCTGGATCAGGCCCATTTGCAGGATCATCCAATGTCTGGAGGGAAAAAGAAGAGGAATGAAGTGTGAGAATATTCCCACAGTGCTCATAAAACGTTGAAGTGGTATTATCTGAATTATGATTGGGTTGGGCAGATTTACTATAAATATAAAACAATTTGCATCTAAACATTAACATGCTGACATTATTAAAACAATCAAAGCGGCACACACAATTATAGTGCTGAAAATGAACACTGCAACTTCTATGCACAGGTCACAAAACAACAACACAAATAAAAAGATTTCACCATCCAGATCAAAGGTGTAACCCACAATCCAAAGGCCCAGATGACTATATGGAATGTACTTATATGCCATATCTACAATAGGAAGAGGTTGACTAAAATACAACTCGACATTCTCGATTAGATGATTTTCCTACGGTTAAATACACAATTTCATTTTTATACCTCAAAGGAATCCTACTATTCCTTACAAGAGGAGATTTATAACTGCAGTGCTGTCATTTGCTTTGAACTTGGAAGTTAATAACTTATCAGGGCAGTCTCCAATTGTGCCTCTAAACACCGCTAGACAAGACTATTAAATATTTCACATAATTGTGTAAAGGGACTATAGGTACTGTAAGGAATGACAAGTGTTCTGAATGTCAGACAAGCACCGAATGACTGCTTCATTTATACTATAAACTTGTGATAGACAATAATTGCCAGAGCTAATCAGTCTAGAAAACTAATTGGTTCAATCATGAGGCACAAATTATAATGCACACCAGTGGCACTAAAAGTGACAGAATGCCCCAACATGTTTATATGCATGCCATCTATGAGTAGTATTAATGGAGCCCCTTCATAATTATTACCACCCATAGCAATCAAATAGTGTTTCCCTTTATTATAACAGTATATACAAATAAAAATACAATTATAAATGCATTATTTCCTGGTTCCATATCAATAGTTAATGATGGTTTTCACCACACACCCCGGTTCTCCCCTCTGTTATAAATGAGAAGAAACCATTGAAGAACCTCGTCACAACCCCCTGAGCAATTTGCCAAAATTGCACCACTTTCTATATTGTTTTTCCTTCAGCAAATATATAATGTGCTGGTGGTTTGTAAAGTGGCTGTTTTGTGGTTGTGGTGGTTTGTAAAGTGGCTGTTTTGTGGTGGTGGTGGTGGGGGGGTATTTTTTGATAAATGGCTAGTTAGTACAGTACATTTACCCCATAGAAGGCCATGGATGACAAGTACTGATGCACTCAATTTATTTAGGTCATTGATAAATATGTTCTAATGAAATTCTCATTTAAATATAATTATCAAATAAAATGTAATGGATAAGAATGTTAAAAAAAAAGATAACCACAAGATAAACAATATGTACAAATATGAACAGTATATAAAGTATCTTATACGAAAGGATCACATTTTAAACTGCAATTATAAGGGAAGAATCACAAGACTGAGGGATATAGTTGCAGAATCATCATACAAATTAAATATATTCCTGATTTCTTCAAATGTGTATGTCATGTCATTGCAGGAGGCGTGGTGGAGCTAAATGCATATATGATGCTTCAAACTGAATGTCCTCTATTGTGTCCATCAGCACCTTGACAGTGCACCAGTACTGGCTGAGGAAAGTAGACACAACAGCTGCCATCTTGCTAAAATTCCGTCTGGAGGCCAATTAAATGCAAACAGACATTGATACTTAAAGGGCACGCCAGCGATTCCTAGAATAACGAGATTGTCAATCTGGGTCAGACCTAAACAATCTATTGCTGATGCTGCCGTTTTAGGACTTCTTCCTGTATCTGAATCAACGTTTATTCATTTACTGTGTAATATACTGTTAGAACCAAATAATGACAAATGAAAGAACAATACATAACCACCTCACAGCATTTAATTTACAGGTCAAACATGTTTTTAGGGATTTATCTTTTCTAGTGTTTGTCCAATGAACGTTTCTATTTGTCACATAGGACAGTGCTGAAAAAAAATGATTTTACCTTTGTGAAATATTACAGGAAATTTACCTCACAATATAACAGATTACACACCAAAATAAATGGCACCAGGAGTAGCAGGCAAACACTGGTTATTTGGAAATGATTAAATCAGCTACAGTCATAAGTAGACAGCAGAGCTGTATACATAATGATAACAAGCCAGGCTTTTATCATTGTGAAAATGACTACAATGATGGAAAGGAAAATATATATTGGTCTCCAAATATACAATCAGTCAATCACCACTTTCCAACTAATAAATATAAGGTAATGTCAACTGAAATGTTTGCTGAACGTCATACAATTACTGTGCTTTGACAGTGATGGTAATGTGTCTTACTCATGTCCTGTTACAATACGTTTTTCAAATGGGAAACTTTGATATGGGACACAAATTAAATGCTGGACACCTTTTACTATTTTTAAAGCTACGTTACAAGCTGGAGGAATGGTGGATTATATATATGGAGCAAGGAAACACCCATCAATAACCCCCGACACTGCCCTCTCCTGGACGTGCGGTTGGTGACGTGCAAGTCCCTAGACCACTCGGTTCTTTCCGTGTGTACTTCCGAGCGTATATGTGCTCCGTCCGTGCGATTCTTAATAACCGCGCTTCCATGCGTTCATTTAAATGCCCCCCCCCACCCACTTTTATGTAAATTTGCAAGTACGGATTTATACACCGCCCATCTGCACGTATGTTCCCAAGTGCGATTCACACGCCCGTGCCTAAAGCACGGACGAGCGTATATTCAACATAACTTACGTAAATAAAGTTACTACGCAAACGCAGTTGATCCGATCCTAAAAGTACGCACGGAATTCCCCTTGAAAAAGGTTCTCTGAATTAGCCCCAATATAATATATGGAAAAGAAATAAAATGCAAATCAAACCAATTTATATAATTCTCACAATTTATGCTACTACAGATTTCCTGCAACGTTTAAATAACGCCACAACGTTGTAAGATTAGTAACAAATGTAATTATAAGAAGAAACTAAAAAAAAACAGAGAACTGACCAATCAGAGAGCAGCCTGTGCACTTTATTATACAGCTGTGAAGATAAAAGTTAAGGGGAAAAAAAACCTCACATAATAAAGTTCAGTTATACTCTACATCAGCATAAGAGCCTGGAGGTCACCAATACTAATCAAACGCACTGAGACTCTGCAGAGCCCAGATAGAGATAGGAATAAGATCACAGCAAGGCCTTTGGACATACTAACATATCTTCACCTTCCACAGGTACAGTTACAGCTATAAAGTAATAAAATCTATACCATAAATGAAGAAATATTATTAGCATTGTTAGAATGCTACAATGAAATCAGAAGACAGATAAGATACATAGAATTCCCATGGAGGCTATTATGACGAGACTCGCCAGCGATTGGAAATTTACACCGCGGATCGCACGGTTCTGTGAAGTCCCATCTTTACTCAGCTAATGACGACAGGCACAATATCACTTTGCATTGTTTAGTCTAAGTTTAATAATTATCTTGAGCAGATCTGGAGATTGTCACAAATGCTCTATGAAGAGACAGAATTCGTTCTATTTTTCTATTCCCCGGGGGAATGTTACTTGTTACTGTATTTTTATTATTATTATTTTCAAATAGCTCTAGCAACACATGTGAAGTGCATATCCCTGTTTGTATCAATTTACATTCCGCTTCACAGTAATCTGGCAGGAGCGCCTAAATGAATTGCAGACATTAATTGGATGTGCACAACAACTGTACAATTACAAAGGGATGTAAAAGGGGGCTGAAGCACTTAATCCTCTTCTGACAAGAGGAATGGAGTTACCCAGGCAGCTGAGCAATGCTTCCAATGCCTCTTGCGTTTGGTAAGGAGACATGAAGTCCAGACACTTGTTCTGGAGTCTGAACATGGTGTCCCTTGAAGAAGTGGAACTAAAGAGCACAGACAGACATTTGACTTCCTAAAATTTAAACATTAAAAAAAAAAAAAGCTATGAGTTATAATAGAACACACTATACATTTTTAAACCCACGTTGCCTATCATCAAAGTAACACATGCACATACTTTGCTAAAATGACACACAAATACCATGTTAAGTCACTGTGAGCCCTTCCAATTTCAGGAAAGCCTCTGGTAGCAATGGTCACTCGTGCTTCAGACACAAATATAACATCACCTGCCAGGAGACGGGATCAGGTGTAATTGCTCAGTGCTGCCACTGGGTGTCAGAAGACTGATGTCTTACAAATGAAGGAAATTAGTAAAATGACATTACAGCAAGCAGGCTTTATACTAAGCCAAGAAATCAAGTCATACCACTTACCTCCACACATTGTATTGGTAGTATTTGGATTTTTCTGAATACTATAGGAAGGGATATGATCGGTTCACTGTGTCATATACAATACTTTTTTTTTTCTACAATGCTGCTCAGCAGAAGTTACCCTTTCTAAATGACCAGGGTTTAGATGGTCTCATTGCATCCAATTATACAGAATAATCATAATTTATCCCTAATATGAACATACCAACATGTAAATAAAAATCTAAGGTAGTTATGTACAGTACACTGAGCTTCTTTCTGTAACAGTCACCACCACAGTGGTTAGCATTGCCATCACACAGCAGTCAGGAGGGATCACATGCAGTTTGTATTTCTGGCTTGTTTCAAGGAATGGAATTTCCCCATGGATCCCCCCCTCCAAAATAATCTAGTTACTAATTACAATAATGTATGTATGTAGTGACATGTTGCACGTGATTTAGCCAAATAAACGATGTCCACTTCTGCCTCCAGGCCATGTTTAAAGAGAAATATGACTAAATAATCTATATTAAATACAGTACAAATGTGTATATCTTCCATTAACACTGATGGGAGGGCTAATGCTGCCATTCTTCCAGTTGGCTATCTTTAATTGGTGGTGGAAAAGGTGTGTCTGAGTGAAAGGACCAATCACAGTGCTGAAACAGTAACACCATCTGGAACAAATATACTATAGGAAACATATCATGGATAATACACAAACCCTCACACTCTCCTAATACCTCACATACTCAATGGGCAGGACCCAACAGACACACAGACACAGCTTTTATAATGCTGTTTGCCGTTAAAAGTTTTTGTTGCCAAATATTTATGATCTTACTTCATTCTTTCCCTTTATTAAGTAACTATTGTTCTCTGCAAAGAGGTAAATAAAGAATAAAACACACACAGAGTCCTAGCACTATGAATAGCAGGGCTAATCTGTGATCTTTGGAACGGGTAATATTATTTTTCCCGGTGCTCCTGCACGGCTACTTCATATTCTATTAACTGGGATATACTCAAGGTTTTTCTAGGCAAAAAATCAATCACATGCAAGAAATTCACTTCTGCTGATACAGTTTCATAGAAAAACAAACAAGTCAAAACTAAACAAGTAAATGCTGGAGATTCAGAACCCTGCCTGTTTATCTGATTTATATAGAGCAGGGGTACTGTAAGTAAATGCAAACTGTTGTTTAATGAATATATTTTATTTACTTTATTTTAATAGGTTGGGTGGACTGAGTGCGATCCCAAAACACACATAACTGTGCCATGAAAGGCTAGAGGAACTACACATGTATAGCTTGGAGCAGAGAAGGGAGAGGGGGGGATATGATAGCAGCTTTCACATACATCAAGGATTGTGATTGGCTAGAGGAGGGGGCATTTTTCAGAGGAAGAGGTGTAATAGGACACGAGGACATGAATATAGACTGGAGGGTGGTAGATTCAGAGGAAATGTGCAGAATGACTTCACTGAAAGGGTGATAGATAAGTGGAAGAGCCTCCCATCTGAGGTGGTTGAGGGTAACACAGTAGAACAGTTTAAACATGCTTGGGATAAATATAAGGATATCCTAAATGTCCTAAATCTTAAACTAAATAGAAGGTAAATAGGGTCTAGGGTCAGTATAGTTTTAAATAAACAAATGGGCAGACTTGATGGGCTATGTGGCTCTTATCTGCCGTCACTTTCTATGTTTCTATGTTAGTCTAGCTGGAGGTACTTTGGGTGACTGGGTAAGGAGGTGGTAGCTGTAAGCAGATGGCAGAGGGCATAGGTATGAAATCATCTTGGGGGCTGAATAACATATGTAGAAAATGCACCTCAAAATCACTTCAAAACGACAAAAAAGTCAAATTGTATATGTAAATATGAAAATAAAGAGAGAGGGCTTCATAGTGCAGTAAGTTTTTCAATTATAGCAATAAAAGTTTTAACCAGGAATAGGTCTATAAAATATATCCAACAACAGGTAGCTCACAGATACTCGTCCATCGTCCTGGTAACGGAATCCTTGCTTTTGGTCCTTCCATTAGCCATGTCAAAAGTATGAAATGCAGCAAGAACAAGGGGCGAATGTATCTCCCCTACATGTTTTGTCACAAACATGACTTTTTCAGGGGGACGTAATGAGCAGGGAAAACGCGGTCCAGAGGATCTAGTGCCTTAAAAACTTGCCTGAACTGTTGAAATACGAAGATTGTTGGGCGATAAGCTTTCCCCCCCCCCCCCCCCCCGGGTGGGTGGGGGGGGGCCCCCCCCCCCCCGTGTGTGTGTGTGGGCAGATAATGGGTATTTATCTGCATGATATGCAAAGTGGTACTTGATCTGATTCCATAGTGGGTAACTGGTACTCCTAAAAACAAACTTTAGAACCACTGATAAGGTAAATATAATACCATGTACTCTAATCATACCTAACCATCACTGCTGTCCTATCTTATCCATAGACTAATAGAAGAAAGACTTGCACTTAAAACATTACACAGCATAAATGTGCTTCCAATGGTAAAAAGTCAGCATTAAGTAAAAGCTGGTATGCAATGAGGAAACGCTGTTATCACAGAAATGACAGAACAAGGTGCAGCTAAATTGCTTTGTCCTGTACCACAGGAGTTCATCTTTGCCTGTATGCCAGGAGGTCATAAACCCCAGGGTTAACCTTTCCTCCTGTGTGTAACAGAGTATGTGGTATGCAACAGGAATCTGGCCAGTAAAAAAGGCAATAGGTTAAAAAACACAAACAAAAAGCAGCTTAAATCGGTATCCACATTGTACAATTTCCGTTTTCCCTGTCAATACTACACATGTACATGATAAAAAGTACATTTTTAACAAATTCCCTTTTTTCCAGCAATTTTATTATTAGTGTGGCCATGTACATTGCAGGACTGTAGATCCCTTATAGGATGCAACTGTGAATGGGCGCTGACCCTGTACAGACAGATGGCCGGGTTCCCTGGACATCAGTGGAAATGAACAATAGAGCAATATGGTGCATGCTGTCTCTCCATCAATCACTGCTATAGATGATAATGTCACAGTGATGCCAAGTGTCCATCACCTCTCTACTATTTTACTCTCTGGTATTGATGTATAATTCTGCTTTTTTCCCCCAGAGATGTAAATGTAATTCATTGTATAATACAGTATGTATTATACACCTTATTAGATATTTGATACAACAACCAAAAACAAGCCCATAATGTAAAAATGTATAAAGGAAGCTCCACATTGCAGGGTGACTCCATGTCTAACACAAACAATATCTAATATATCCAATATCCCATATCTAATAAAAACACTCACATAATGTGGCCTCCAAAACTGTGGGAGACATTTTTTTTTCTATCTCCTAATTGTTGACAGCTAGAAAAAAAAATAGAGGATACAAAAACGGAGACCCTGACAGGGCGAATGCACACTTGAACCAATAAACAGTGACAGGAATTAAATGCTCTATAAATCGAAATGCGGATAGCAGGCACTAAGGAAGGGAGCAAGGAAGGAGGCTGACTGTATTCACAGGCAATGGAAGATGGTGTGGACAGGGGTTGAGGAGGAATGAGCAGCAGGTATAGGGCAGAAGTGATGAAATGGGGTTAGTCCCTATATTTGAGACTTGTACATTAGTGACTGCCTATATAGAGTGCATGAACCAGTCACTACTATGGGTTCACATGGAGAAAAGACACTATCAGCACGTCCACAGTAGTAGTGGCACTACCCCCCTTCCTTCACCCTATTACTGGTACAATTGTGGCACCATAGACAGTGCCCAGAAACTCCTTAGCCACAATCCCACGCTCTTCACCAGAGTAGCACTTTATAGACAGTGATTGGGAGTGGGGAAGAGGAAGAAAAAGGTAAAGCACGGGAGGCATCAGAGGGCAAGGGGTTGATGCTAATAATGCTGGGAGAGTGTACACACAGTAGTAGCAGATAGCGGGGTAAGGAGAAGGGATGGGGGGGGGGGGGGGGAGGGAGAGGGGCCGGATGGGGGGGGGGGTGAAGCAAAGAGTGCTGAAAAAGGAGAAGTTAGGACTGGGAAGTCAGAGGAAGGGACCAAGGAAAAACACTCCGCCATCCGGGGTGTCTGAGGTCTAACTGTACAGGGATCAGATAGTGCCAAGAATGGGCGAGTGGTAAAATAAATACCATAGTTCCCAAACACTCAGAAATGTTTACAACTCATTCATGACCTTTAGTAATGGCTGCATGGCAGACTGTATACTGTCCTAGTATTATCCACCGTGTAACAGACGGATTCCTGACAATGAACACTGGTGCAGACTGAAAATCAGCATAACTTTACCCCAACTAGCCCTAAAACTACTATATATAACCAACCACTCATATGATTGTAAAACAACAGGGTGGACTCTCCGCACTACACATGCGCATTAATGTGCGATAACTAATCACTGATATCTCCGACAGAGAGACCATTTCCTGCACGCGGCTTGTGCCTGTGAGGGGCGTGGAAGTGGATAAAATGTAGCAGCAGAGATCTGGATAATGCAGTCAGTGCTCACGGAACTATCCAATTGTTCTGTTCAGGGACACAAATGGCATAAAATTCTGAAACTGGGTCAATGCTCCCTCTCCAATAAGTCCATAACAAACCTAGGACTATAAAATGGTCTCCTTTGTATGCATAGGATATTACATCAAAGTAAACACTGACACCAGACCCATCAATATTTATAACGTACACAAAGGTAAGAAAAATAGCCTGGATTCAAGGTCCTGCTTTTACAGGCAGTAAGGAAGTCAAAACAGTCACGCCAGTAACAAGAATCATGGGTGTGCCCCACTAATTGCCCACCTATGGTTCAATGTCACAATGCATACATTCCTCACACATTGCCATGATCCATCTCCCATGTTTCTGACCTGCCCATCTGTACATTGCCCTTATATAGTGCTCATACAAGAGTGAACAAACACAGGTGTGTCATAAGGAGTAGAGGTCATGCACTTGCTTAATGTGTAACCTTTGAACTTTCACACAAACACACAAAGAACATGGGGGGGGGGCAGCAAAACTGCAAAAACTTAACATTAAAACGTTCACAATAAACCACCCGTTAATTAACACCAAAATATTCAATAGATCACCAATTTCACATACATCATATCCTATGGCTGCCACTCATTGGGCCTGATCCAGACCTACGCCAATGCGCTGTGCTTACTAAAGCACAGCGTATCGGCGTTCACTTTCCCCGACACTCCCCCTGTGCTCGCACAGGAGCATATGGCCGCCTAGCCCGCCCTCCCACTTTCATTAAACTAGCTCCCCCCCGCCCACCTACACTAACCTGAATGTAGAGACGCTGGGGGACGTCCCCTCTAGCGTCCCTACGACGCTGCTACGGACGCCCGATCCAAGATCTGCCCAGCGCATGCGCAGATCGGCTTTTGAGCCGATCTTCCGCTTACGCCTGCCGTCCTAGCGACGGCGGACGTAGGTCTGGATCAGGCCCATTGTCTCATCACATTGCTTCATAGCGCCTGTACCTTTCTGAAGACAGAGGTCCTGATTAGCTTCATACGGGCGTATTTTGCTATGCGAAGCTACTAATGCAAAACTTTTTGGCCAAATGTTATCCGCACCTCATTTTTCATACTGTAAATGACGGGAAAAAAGCGCAGCGCATGCTTTTTCCCGTCATCGCCTGCAATTGAATCAGGTCCAGATTAACAGCCAAACGCACAAACTGTCCATGTAAGAAGATAAAGGGCCAGATTCGGACCTGCGTGCACTTATAGCAGTAGTTACGCTGCCATAACCCTCCCTTAAGTCTCTCGTGCGGATCAGCGGACCGTGTGACCGACTCAACCCCATTAATTTTTTTTATACTCAATAGACAATGGAAAAAATAGAAAATCAGCTAAAAGTCAACAGACCAAAACACATACACAAGGTGACCAAATAAACTATAAAGAGATGGTTTAACATATTGGTAAATGCTTATGCTATAATTCAGAATTTTACTTTATTTAGGGAATGGTAGTCCCTCTTTTTGGCATATCACTGAAAAGCCCCTTTGGAGAAGTAAATCACTTGTTTTAATGACTTTGGCTACTTTAAAATCAAATGAGGAAGTCTTATATAGAAGGTGTAGCATCCCTGACATTCTGCTAACATATCATCTTGGAGGTCATTAGTATGCTCAAATACACTGTAATACCCCTTTCACATCACCACAAAATAGCCAGGATTTTCACCAAAAACCCGGGTCTCGGCAAAATCCTGGGTATTTCGTGGAGATGTGAAAGGTGCAATTCCGGTGGACCCGTGTCAGAAGACCGGGGAATTCAACCCGGGTGAAAAGAAGGGTTATTCCCGGATCCAACATGGGTAGGGGTGCCGTGTGAAAGGTGCTACCCGGATTTTTCAACCCGGGTAGCACCTAAAGTACCTCGATTGGTGGAATTTTTTTTACTATTGCCCTGGCAACACAACGGTAAACAAATTACGCACCGCGATGACGACAGGGCAGATCCGGGTCTCAGAATTTCCCGGGTCTGCCCTGCAGTGTGAAATGGGGTCTGTGACCCTGGGATCCTCTGCTGCCCCGGCAATATCCCGGGTCTGTGAACCCGGGATATTGGTGAGGCGGTGATCTGAAAGGGGTATAAGACATAACTCCTAACATCTATGTTGTACAGCCTGTATAGGCTATCTGCAGCACTCCAGAGATGCATTGCCAGATATCGGCTATGCTGAGCATTCTGGGAGTAGTAGCTTCACAAAACCTACGAGTCAGGGGTTGGCTGGCTCAACGCCATAGCAAAGAGGCAGTGCCCAAATCTGGGAAGGGGGCGAAAGAGCGCAATCCCCCTCTCCCCATCTGGCATGTGCATAGTGTACTTATCGGCTGGTGACTGTTGGGAGGCTGGTAGCTTAAAACAGCGCCAATATATACAGAATATAAGTGTTGAGCACCGATTATAAATACATTAGCTCTCTTCTGATGGCAATATATTAACAATGGAACCCCTCTCCCTCTGGTTCAACATTGGCCTCACCCCCTGCACCCACATTATGTTATGCCACTGCCTTGAAAGCCAAAGGATGCCTATGCCTAAGAACGAGCAAACAGCCAACATTGGTGACACATCTGACCACACAACAGACTTCAACTAATAAAGAGCACCTGTTGTGTACATTCATATAGGTGCACTATGCCTGCCAATCATCAGTACCGTCTATGCCCAGTAACATTTGAAGTTTAATAAAGTCAGAGACTATTTAAGCAATGGGAATTTGACTTCAGGCTAAAGTGCAGTTTGTTCAACCAGAAAATATACATTTTTGGCAGCCTCTAATAATAAAGATCTGCCTATTATACATCTATTATACATTATGGAAAAGTAACTTTAACACACAAAATAAGTACTGGTCCTGAAAAGCCCCACATTAATCAAAACCATTTAACATTTCTAATGCACATCGCCTCGAAGCTGTCTAACAAATGCAGGTCAGACAATACCTCACCGATGAGATCTGGTTTCCTTTGGAGCAAACGGGAAAGAATGCTAATAATTAGCCACCCAAGTGGCAGAAATTTCACAAGATCTCTTTAAACTCAGTGACTTCAATTGTTGTGGGATTTAAAAAATTCTTGTAAAACAAAATTGAAAATGTTGGCTGCGCATCATCGGTAGATTGATATGTTTTGTACTAGTTCTATGAAATGATATCATGCATTTTATTTCCTTCACGGGTGGTTTTATAATGAGCATAGATAAGGCAAGTTAAGAGCTCAAAATCCCATTTCTGGCAAAGGGAGGAAATTCCATTAGCCCAATCCGCAAGGACTTGTCAAGCAATTAGTCTGTTTAATTGGGTCGATCATGAATTCAGAAATACTAATCTACAACATCAATCCCTCAGAGCTTTGACCGTCACTATGATGCCAGCTAGACAGGTAGCAACACAGAGACAGGTAATCGAGACTCTGTAAAGATGTGCTGAGATTCTCTGAAGCTGACAGTGTAGTGTAGATGGAGAGAATGGAAAGAGTTATTCATCCTAAAGTCAAAATACTCCAACAAATCCAAGCATTCAGGAGGCTAAAGCTGGGTACACATTAAAGCGTTTTCACCCAATTATCGCACGATAAACAACTGTTTGGTACTACATCGTATTGACGTGTACGCTGCCTCGATCAAAGCACATCACAGTTTCATTTGATTGTATAACGTTACTAATTTTAACAATGAACAGTAGAACAATGTCAGATGAGCACATGGTAAAGGGAGATGAAGAGGACAGATCCATCGCCGGTAAATCGTTTCATTGTGTACACATTCGCATGCTCATCGGGAATCTCAGCCATTGGTAAAATCGTTACATATATCTGGTGAAATGTTGGGTAGTCTGTCCCTAGCTTTAAGCGGTTACCACTATATTTTTCTATACAGGTCTACAGCCATAGATCCAACTGATTAAGAGTTTGGGGGGGGAGGGGATAGGCATGCAGATGAAGGTAAGTGGGCAGGCAGGCAGATCCGCATACAGATGGATGCAGATCCATGCAGAGATTTTACATGTTCAGAACTCCACACGTGAGATGGGATGACAGGGGAGTCCACTACCCTCTCTCGTGTGAACATACAGACCTCCGTGCATGCGGAAAATGCAGAGAGGTCTGAACCAGGTCCATTATTCCAAACTCTGCAGGGTTATAGCCGATATCCGACACAGATCACTAAAGTCCATAGTAGCTGGATGGGCACCTTCTAGGGTTACTCTTTCATTCTTTACCGATAGGGTGTTTGGCACTTTGTGTTTTCAGGACATCCATTATTGTCAAATTCATATATGTCTTAAGTAAATAATGTCTCAGGAAAACAGTGACTAATTAGAAAACTTTACATTACAGAATTTAATAACAATCTGTTGCATTTTATTGTATTTCTACTTTAGTCTGTGATGTTAGTACGTGGGGCAGCGCAGTGGCTCAGTGAGTAGCACTTGGGCCTCAGAGCACCGAGGTCAGGATTTTGATTCTTGGACTAGGCCTTATCTGTGTGGAGTTGTATGTTATCCCTGTGTCTGTGTGTGCTTCCTCCGGGTGCTCCGGTTTCCTCCCACAAGTCAAAAACATGCTGGTAGGTTAATTGGTTGGGACCTTAGTAAGTAGATCCGATAGGGGCAGGGACTGATGTGAATGCCAAATGTTCTCTGTAAAGCGATGAGGACAATTTGTGGCGCTACATAAATAAGCCTTAATAATATCACTTGTCTCTTATCTTTCATTCACCTAGGAAGTTTATTCTGTTACTAAAAGTTAAATAACTATGGATCCAGAACTAGTAACGACGCAAGCGACTTACACAAACGGCCAGCGTAAGTTGGCGTTTGCGAGCGCACTGTGCATGCGTGTGGCAGATGTTATGCATCAGCGCTCTGAACGTATGAATTCCGTATGTCCAGAGTTCAGTACATTGGAGTGACAGCCCTCTGTACATGTGGGTCCAGCCCTACACAATCCGTTATAATCTAGCCCCACATTATATCTTGTAAGTGCTTGATATATTCATTCAACCCGTTTTGTATTCGTAGCTTCAGGCACTATTAGGGTTATAGGGCCTGATCCTGAGCTACGATGTAGCGCTGAGCGTGCTAACGCTCAGCGTTACATCGCT
>WWET01000369.1:370693-380934 GCA_011038615.1 Limnodynastes dumerilii
TAACAGATTGCGGCAGACCGCATTTACTCAATCTACGTAAGGAAAAGATACGTAGATAATATAAAAATGTACTACGCATGCGCAGTAGGATAAAAAGCTAAACACCGGACGTATATGTTATATGTCTGGTAGTCTGCATACGGCCCTGCATTTGGTCCTTGGTGTATGAGTAGCGTAAACGTATAATGGATTTGCTTTGTCATTTTTGACCTTGTTGCCTATATCATGCTAATAAACAAAAAGAACCCGTGTTTACTTAGTGAAATATACACGTAGACGGCTTCTGTTATTCTAAGTGATTTGTTCTCTATTATGCATCTAACAAAGAGGAATGTATTTGCACGGTCCTTTATTACAATCAGAACGTAATAGGTTTCCTTGAAAGCTACATAAAAATAAAGTGTGAAAACACCCAAACTCTGGCATCTCATGTGTCCAGCCGACTATAAAAGCAGAAAAGGAATATTCCAGCACGTTATTAGGATGTTAGCGGCAGGATTATGGCTCTAAAGAAAATAGCCAGCAGCTGCCACTTCTATGTTTATGACTCGACAAGTCTGAACCGCAAACGAACGGCCTGAAAGATCCATGAAATAATCTCCATAGTAAACACTATGCTGAGCTGAGAAGGGAAAATAAAACATAAATCTGAGGGGGGGATACTACATTTTTGTTTTATTTTTACATTAATTACTGTACACATAATATCCTGAGGATAACAAGGTACTAAGAAAACTTAAAAAAAAAAAAAAAATTGTATGAGATAGAAAGTTAGGGATGGAGAACAAAGTGAGGCATGTAGCCTAAGGAATGCGATTCCATTTATGTGCAATTATAGTGTTTCTTATATAGGTTACATAGGTTTGTGCCTACTTTTGCAAATGAATATCAGGGAGATTGTAAGAGCACTATCAAGGTGCTGCACCAAAGGGGTGTGTCCTGTAGCGCTAAAGAGGTGTGTCCTGTGAATAGCTCCACCCATAGGTCTACCTATCACTGCCAGGAAAACTATTTTACAATAAAAATGTCAGTATTTATTGATTATTAAGTGGTCAGTGAATACTTTCATTACTATCTTTATAGAAAAGCTAAAAGTGACGCTGCAGCTGATTAACAAGATTCTTGGCCTCCATGAAACTGGTTATCTCCATAGACCTCAATAGATGAAATTAAAATCAGGGAGATTACCAAACACTTCAGGGAGTCAGGGAGATCACCCAATCTTCAGGGAGAGTTGGCAACTATGACTTATACAGTCTTTGTGGGGTTTGTTTTAAGTTTTGTTTCTTAAAGGGAATCTTATAAAGCAGGGTACACACTACACAAATCAGAGGCTCTGGCAGATAACTGATAACGGAGCACTGAACATATCACATCCCATGGTCAGATCAGAAATACTGCATGAAACATCTGAAGGATGAACGATATTATGCACATTTAGTAACACTTTAGTTACTATGAATCCCTCATTATGAGGAAACAAACTGATATTCCAAAAAAATGCTGGTATATACAGCCTGGCAATCTATCACACAGGCTATACGCCAAATATTATCAAGGCTATTTCCATTACCTGTGCAAATATATGTTTTCTAATCAAACATGCATTCACTGTTTACTGTGCTTTCACTAGCGTGTCCCTATCCCGCCTATCCCGCCCACACTCATTAAACTAGCTCCCCCCGCCCACCTACACTAACCTGAACGTAGGGACGCTGGGGGACGTCCCCTCTAGCGTCCCTACGGCGCTGCTACGGACGCCCGATCCAAGATCTGACCGGCGCATGCGCAGATCGGCTTTTGAGCCTAGCGACGGCGGACATAGGTCTGGATCAGGCCCATTGTCTCATCACATTGCTTCATAACGCCTGTACCTTTCTGAAGACAGAGGTCCTGATTAGCTTCGCACGGGCGTATGTATGGTATAGCAGGAATTGTATGCTATAATAAGCTCTGCAGTTCCACAAACTGATCATAACATAAGTGGTTGTGGAAGCTATTTAATGTTTTCTGCACATTCACAGATAGAAACAAGTCTGCAGGTGGAAATATCGCTGGAGAAAACACAGCAAGAAATTAATGCTGATCTTCTTCCTGCTATGACTTATACAGTCTTTGTGGGGTTTGTTTCTTAATGGGAATCTTATAAAGCAGGGTACACACTACACAAATCAGAGGCTCTGGCAGATAACTGATAACGGAGCACTGAACATATCACATCCCATGGTCAGATCAGAAATATTGCATGAAACATCTGAAGGATGAACGATATTATGTACATTTAGTAACACTTTAGTTACTATGAATCCCTCATTATGAGGCAACAGACTAATATTCCAAAACAATGCTGGTATATACAGCCTGGCAATCTATCATACAGGCTATACGCCAAATATTATCAAGTCTATTTCCATTACCTGTGCAAATATGTTTTTTAATCAAACATGCATTCAATGTTTACTGCGCTTTCACTAGCATTTCCCTATATTTAAGTGATTCAATAAACTATGGATTCACCGGTGTACTGAATGGATATGCAATCCTCCCTTTACAGGTCCTCTTTATTTCACCCTTGTTGTGGGTAAATATGTCATTCAGTGAAGGAATTGTATGCTATGATAAGCTCTGCAGTGCCACAAACTGATCCTAACATAAGTGGTTGTGGAAGCTATTTAATGTTTTCTGCACATTCACAGATAGAAACAAGTCTGCAGGTGGAAATATCGCTTGAGAAAACAAAGCCAGAAATCAATGCTGATCTTCTTCCTGAAAAAGGCCGTTTGCTGAAACCTCACGAGATATATTTCCCCTTATAAACGTAGAAGAGAAGCATCCGGGAAATCTTGATTTACCTGGCAATGTTTGTTTTTCGAGGAGAGGAGAGCAGGATCTAAAGCAAGCTGCAACTTACTTCAATCCTCCCCCCTTCCCCTCTATACATCTCTCTATGATTTGTAAATTCACATTAGTTTATACAACTTTATCATATTTATCACCAACTGTAACCAACAACATTGCCAATCATAAGATTTACAGCTCTAACTACCAATTATAACCACCGGACATCATATAACGTTACTAAGTGGTTTAACTACCATGGGTACAGAAGGTGTGGCTGTTACCAGGACCAGGGGAGAAGGGCCTGTGCCACCTGTCCATCCTGCACCCATGGAGGACACTGTCATCGGCGATAAAGTTGCTTACCCACACAGTCTGTGTGTCTGTTACTACCCTGCCTTGTCATAATGATTGGTAAAATTGTAAAGCATTACATAGTCTGATGGTGCTATATAAAAACCTGTTAATAAAATAAAAAATAAAAAAAAGGGGATTGACACAAAACTATATATCATGAATCACACACAATAAATCTTTGTTTAATAATAATATTAGCAAAAATGTATTATATATTGTATATAAACACGAATAAGACACCAATTAAAATGTAATTTCCCTATACAATGTACAATGGACTTGAACTTATACATGTACTTTCATAAAAAATTATTGACACCTTTATATGCCTATAATCTTCCAGGAATTATTAAATGCCCACTTGGAAGTGGGGTTTTCTTTATAATGGGTTTGCAGGGATGTATGGGGGTTGCTATATGTGTATGACTGGAGTAAACAAATTAATATAAAAAAATGTATTGAGGTATAAAATGAAACAAGTCCTAATGCGATAAAATGTATACTAAAAATCTAAATGTGAAAATTCTGATGAGGAGAGAAGAGATTGCTTTATGATTATTAGCATGAATAACTAACCTCTTATGTAACAGCTGTGGATTTTATATTTAAATGGCAACCTTGTTCTACACCAACATTGCTTTAGGAAAGTCTGCTGGTCAGATGAAATGCGTGAGCTGGTGACACTATTGTGGAAGTGCTCAACTGATTGTCAGCTGGAGGTATTCACTGGGGCTGTCGGAGACTGCTGGAGGTGGAGGCTACTTTTTGAGCTATACAAAGCTACTTATCTTGCTAGACGGAGTCAAATACTGTGGGCACTTGGAAGGAGCACGTGCTAACTGCATTGTGGTGGTGGCCACCCACTCTGTTCTGAAGCTCCGTGCGGCTTAACGATATCCACGGCACCAGAGGACGACAATCTTTCCTAAACTCCCGAGGATCGGGTAATATTGCCTTCTTTTCCTCTGCTACCATCTTGGATGCCGATGGAACCATTTATAACTGCCAAATTTGTCTCTCGCTTTGCTGCAGACTTATTATTTGGAATTAACAATTACCTTCTGAGAACTGGGCAATATCGGTCAAATCCCTCACTTATTATTGTGGATACTTGTGGAGCTGCAAAATATTGTGCCTATTGTCTCTACACTCCGTTTTAAATTTACTAAATCTCTTTGAAAGTTACAAGTGCATTCATCGTTATTCCTATATTCAACACCAGGAATTTGTGTATTGCCTCCTAATACCTCTGCATATAACAATTGTTTACCTCTGGATACCTATTAATACAGCTTCCATCTTATTGTATGTTTGCATATTCCACTTAAAAATTTTATATGGTTAAATAAAATTAGTTTTAGATAGAAGGTTGACGTTTATTTGTTTCTTCATCAGAACCGCCTGAATCTTGATTTAATTTTTAATTTAGCGCTGTTTATACTTTTTGTATATTTTTGTTAATAAACAAATAAAAGTAGTAGACTTATACAGAAGGGATTTTTCAATAGCAAGTTAAGTACATTTTAAGCAAGCATCTCCTTTCTGTCCACCTCCACCTATCTCATCAGCTTATCCCTGTAGGCCTAATAGTGGGTGCCACAAGTTACAACATTTGATTCCATCATGAATGATGCCAAACCTGAAAAAGATTCCCAATTCATTGTCCAATCACTTTACATATTTGTATTTGTTTTACAGTAAACACTTTGTTGCTGAATTATACTTCAGTTAAAAGAAAAACTAGAGAAGATTGTTACTGCCACTACAATAGCTTCATATCATCCTCAAACCTTAAAATATTAATTCAGAAGATATTAAGCACAACAAAAAAGAAACTCATAAGTAAAAAAGAAACACAGGTTATATACAATAGACAGGATCCTAATATCATGCAATCAGAATGAAATGCTGAGTACAAACGTTTTGGAACAATTCGACATCTGATATTCATAATTTGTTTACGGATGTTGGCACACTAAAAAGATCCAGCTCTAGATCTTTCCCATAACCCTGTTCTGGACATTCTGTACCCCATCCATGCCAATCCTACCCAACATAATATACTCTCCCACAAAGGCAGGATAAAAAGCACACGAAGGCCTTGCCTTCAGGAAATTATTTCACCATTTATTCCACACTCCGCCCATCCCACCCCCTGCCAGGCTTCCGCCTAGTCCATCCCTGACATGGTCAGTGTCAGCAAGAACTTCACGCAGTGTGACGCTGATGCGACCTCAGGTTATGTCAGCGTTGACTGAAAAGGTAGGTTAAGTATAGGAGGCCAGAGACACCTGCTGGGGAATACTAGGCAGGCTACAGACACATGAATGGGGGCTACTGGGGAGGCTACAGACACATAAATGGGGGCTACTGGAAAGGCTGCAGACACATGAATGGGGGATACTGGGGAGGTTGCAAGCACATGAATGGGAAATATAGAATAGTTAGCGCACTAATCCGGTTATGGGGTAGGGTTGTTGTAGTGTAAGGGAGTACGTGCTGCTATACCCACTGGTACCCAATATACCAGATAAGCAATGCAAGACAAGAGGTAATGTGTACTGAGCGCTCCTTACCCATTACCTCTTGTCAAGCACATGAATAGGGGCTACCGGGCAGGCTGCAAACACATGATATGGGCTTTGTAATTCCTGCTTTTTTGTATATATTGCTTGTGTGCCGCGGAATTCTGGCAAGGGCTTAAGTGTGCCGAGGGTGAGAAAAGTTGAGGAGCACTGGCTTACAGATCGAGATACAACACACACTTAAAAACACAGAAGACATAGAGACATCGCTGATCTTGCAAAACTAGGAGCTCACAAAAATCGAATCCCATGAAGCAATGCAGCCACAGACAATTGTGCAGCATCGTGGCACAATACACACTGGTAAGATGTTGGCACTATCTGACGATTATTGTGTAAGTGGCATAATAATCGTCAGAAAACACTCCGTTTCAAGCTTAACAGATGCATGGAGATCTGTAATAACAGGTCCGCACTTACATGCAGGAAAACTATTTGACTTTTTCTGACACAAAAATACTCAACAGCTTTATTTTTGTTATGTGTTTTAAAGATGAGCTAAGAAATGTCACCTCTCAACTCTGAAACTCAGTGTGTTTTGATTTTTCTGCTGCTCTAATATATATTACTACTAAAAGATCTTTATTATCAAAAAACTAGTAGAAGTCCATTGCATTAAAAGAACTGTGTTTAATAAATCTGCAGACTATGTTGGCCTATGTTGTCGGTCGAACTTCAGGGTTCTTTAAATACCAGATGGTAAAGAGACAACACAGGAAAATTCTTAATCAACTATAATCTTTAATAAAGAATTAAGCAAAGTACATGAAAAATACTTAGCTTCAGTTGGTAGTTATTGCTTGACAGCGATCACAAGATTTCCAGTGACCCTATTTCAATTGTTGTCAAGCTGGAAAGATCAGCGGGTACTTTTGCAGTCAGTTCCGTAGGCAAGGCTTTGGATCTGACCTTGTGCTAATATCTATGAACCCTGACATATACAAAGACAGAACTCCCCACCTTATTCGGTTATAAACATATATTTAAGAAAGTTAATTTGTACTTCTTATCTTATTAATTTATACATTCTACATATTTGCAGTATAAGCTAGCATTGCATAATGTTAGTATCACATACCCCCTGCTCCTACAAGCTACCTTAACAACATGTCTTGGCCTTAAACGTTTGGTTCTACACAATATTTATAACATGTTCATACAAAAGCACATAAAAATGGAGAATGGCAGCCAACATAGGCTGCCCGGACACATACTGTATACAGTACATGTTGTTATTGAATGAAGACACCTTGATCATTCTATATAGAATCTGCCTATTTAGCCCAAGAAGCCAAAATTCATCTAATTGTACCACTTATATATATGCCTACAACTGCACAAATATCCCAAAAAAAAGAATGTTCTCTCTCTCTCTCACTAGAAAGAGATATATATATATAAATAAATCAGTTTATATTTTTAAACTGACAGCAAAAAAAAAGTTTGTTTGGATCCAAACAGAAAGAATTGTGTACTGACCATGGTGCTGATAGTAGACAGCGCTGCTGTCAGCAGCAGGATGAGTTTGGTGTTTTAAGTCTTTGCCAATAAAAACACTTATCACTCAAACATAACACCGAGATACTATTATAGATTTATAAAATATAACAGTTTATTATGGTACTATAACAATATACATTACTATAAACTATACCCATTTTATGTCACTTAACTTACTTTTTCCTAGGACAAGCAAAGCAACCATCAGTCCACCACACACACACACATGAAGTCAAATCAATGCCATCAAAATCAAAGTACAAGCATCAATAGTTATACAATGCCTTGGGTTATAGTCTTCCCAATAGCCTTTTACTAACTGTAAATAAAATAGAAACAAACACAACATTTGCAACATGCATGTAAAAACTAGATAGTTGTAAAGCCCCAACTACTTCCAAGTTGTGTTGTATCTACAGTGTAACTACAAATTCCAGCAAGCCCTGGCATGCAGCGTAGGGAGTATTTTAGAGGGACTATGAGAAGGGACTATACAGTATGTACTATAGAGGCACAGTGCCATATGTGATCCCCTATCCCCCACCTGTCTCCATCCCCATCATCCCCCAGGTCCAGCAGCCGCCTCTCACCTGGGCGCACACCCTTAGCGCTCCGGGACTCCACAACTCGCTTCCCTTCAGCAGTAGCACTCCGGAACATACGGCCCCAGCGCCAGTCAGGACCACTCCAGCCAGACGAACAGAGATAGGAGAATTTCGGATCCCGGGGCCGCCGCGGCTCGCCAATCTACGAGCTAAGGAAGAGATCGCCGCTCTCCAAGCTGCCATCTTTCCGGAAATGTCAACTGTCAGTGGCCGCTGACTTCTCGCGAGTACTGGCACCCCATAACCTGCCGGAGGGTGTGACGTCACAGGGGCCGGTCAGCTGGTGCAGGCTGTGTTGTGCTGGTGCGCGGGTGACTCGCGGTTGCCAGGGTCACCTCAGTGTGTGACTGGCTCATAACACCGGCTTATCATTATTTCATAGTAGCAGGTAGTATTTCCTATGGAGGAACTTGTTTACTGTGCAACTCATAGAAAAACATTGCAATGGAATATATATATATACACACACACACACACACACACACACACACACACACACATATATATATATATACGTACACGTACACATAGATAGATAGATAGATAGATAGATAGATAGATAGATAGATAGATAGATAGATAGATATAACATGTAAAAGAACAAAGCCAGTGTGCAATGAGCAATCTATAACCATTGTGGGTGCAGATTAGATGGCTTCCTCAAGGCTCCCAACAAAGTGACAGAAGAGCAGCTACACCATTTTGTGAGTGGCAGCAATATCACTCCATGATCAAATGATCCTATAATATATCTGTATTGCTTAAGGAACACGTTTGTCAGAGCTCCAGCCTGCTTGGACTTTTAACTGGCCCTCATTATTACATAATCTTTATTTCATAATAATAAATGTTCATTAATTTATTTATATGATGTGTTAGCAATAATCAAACTAGATGTTGCAGTTTAAATAACTATGACCGTATTTACAACTAGTAGTGAGTTAGGTGTGGACAGATCCGCAACTAACTCACCTGTCCTAACCTGCCCCCTTTTTTTAGGTATCTTATGGCACTTAAGAGTACCATAGGGCTACCTTAACTTCTTAAGAAAGAAACTCCCCCCAGCTAATCTAAATCCCTCGTGACACGTAACTTTTGCAATTTGCCTTTTTGAGATTAATTAAATGATAGTGTTTGTAAACTTTTAAATGATATATTAAGAACAAGTTTTCTATGGCAACACACATGCACAGTAGGTACATTCTTAAAAATACGAACCTAAGAAGCCGGAGCTTCATAGGTGTGAATCCAGTCCAAATTGTAGAGGCCGCCATACACTAGAGCGATTATCGGCCTGATCACCCAATTATCGGGTGATTGGGCAAATAATCGCTCTAGTAAGTGGCCAAGATCGTTTTTCCAAACGCCAAATAAACGCACCAGAAACGCTCGAATGCGATTATTTGGTCTTTTGGAAAGTTTAATAAATATTAAACCGATATTTTAAGGAAGCCAATCAGCAAGCTGAATGCTCCCTATCCCTGCAATAGACGCTGCTGTATATCTATGTACAAAGCTGCTCTATCAGCTTTGAATTATACTTTCAAAGTTGTCAGAGCAGCATAGTGCATAGATATACAGCAGCGGCTATTGCAGGGAGTAGTACAGACAGGGATCTGCTGAATCCGCGCTGTGTGAAGTGCAGCTACGGCTGATTCTTGTCTGTATTTCTCCCTGTACCACTGCTGCAGATCTATGCACTATGCTGCTCTGATAGAGCAGCTTTGTACTTAGCTCGGCAGCAGCGCCATAGAGAGCCCTGCCTCCCCCCTCCCCTCATCTGCTAGGATTATCGGTCCCAGCAGAGGAGGTGTATGGTGCCGATAACAGGAGGTTTCACTTGAGGGAAATCGTCCCCTTTATCGGGCCACCCCTCCTGGGACCGATAATCGCCCTAGTGCATGGTTGCATACTTTTGAAAAATCATTTCAGGGAGAAAAGTAAAAAGCATAGGGCGGTCCCTACATCGCCGGGGGCGGTCCCTACGTCGCCGGGGGCAGTCCCTACATTGCTGGGGGGGGGCCTGCGTTGCCAGGGTTTGTGTATGGGTGTCCTGCAAAGTATACAGCCCCCCTCAGTATTCCCCATCATGTGCCTGCAGCTCCCCTCAGTATCTCCTCCCCTCTGAAAAACCTTGGAAATTAAATTTTTTTACTTTGCTTCTACATATATACAGTCCTACAGACACTGTACATACACTCTACCTACACATTACACCCCCACTGTGCCCACATAATACTACCATTACACTCAACCCCCACGTGCTCTAACCAATTATTACCCCCCACCCCAACATGCTATAATCTCACATTACCCCAACCCCGCATGCTATAACCTCACATTACCCCCAACTCCC
>WWET01000369.1:394853-422295 GCA_011038615.1 Limnodynastes dumerilii
TCTTTTACATTATTATTATTATTAATAAAATATATATATATATATATATATATATATATATAATAATGTAAAAGACATAAATTCTAAAGATAGAAGTTCATGATTAGTAACTGAGTAATGGCTAGAGTGCTAGGCCATGTCTTGTTTTATATATATATATATATATATATATATATATGGGGCCGTGAGCACACAATCTGCGATGAACAAGAAACAGTAGTGTATAATTTGTCTGATCATCATCTTTCAGCTGAGGAACTGAAACTGTGATTTTCAGCAAAGGACTTTCTTTTATTGAAACCCACTATCCAGATCCTTTTGAACTAGAGATCGAATTATTCAAATTCCACCGTTTGCTTAAACTCAAAGATTTTTTTGCTGAAAAAAGTGATATGTCATTTACTGATTTACAGTAAAGAAACGATTTAAAACTACGTCATGTTTCGATCCTCCAACTACTAACCCTTCTATAGATGTGTTTATGAGATTGGTCAAGCGGGACATTACGCTTGAAATTACAGGACGCAAATATATGTACCCTAATTTAACATCTGCTGAGAAATCAGTATTGCAAAATTTACAGCGGAATGATGAGATAAATATACTACCTGCTGACAAGGGTGGCGCTGTAGTGCTTCTAAATAGAAGTGATTATATCAGTGAAGTGATGCGCCAATTGTCAGATACATCTTGTTATCTCAAATTACAATATGACCCTACCATTGAATACAAACGAAAAATTGATTCTTTGCTTGAGATAGCTAGAAATAATGGGGACATTAGTAGTGAGACAGAACGTTGTTTGAAACAAGATTTTCCTATAACTCCAATAATATACTGCCTGCCAAAAATCCACAAATGCCTCAGAAATCCTCCAGGTAGGCCCATTATTTCTTCAAGGGGATCTTTATCCCAGGCATTATCACAATATGTGGACAATATGTGGACATTATCACAATATGTGGACTTTTTTTTACAACCTTTAGTGAGAAATACTGGTACATACATCAAAGATAAAACGGACTTTTTAAACAAATTGAAAAACATGGACCATCTGTCTGGAAAAGTGTTGCTGGTGACGCTTGACGTCACCAGTTTATACACTAACATTCCGCACCATGATGGTATCACTGTGATTAATAAAGCAATTCAAACAGTGAATTATGAGGGACCATCTCCAACCTTTTTTGTTGAGTTGGTAAAATTTATTCTTTACCATAATTATTTTTTGTTTCAGAATTCTTTTTACTTACAGTTATCCGGGACAGCGATGGGGTCGAACATGGCCCCATCCTATGCTAATTTATTTATGGATTGGTTTGAAAATAACTTTATTCTAAACACATTCTCTTTTTTGTTAGATTTATTGATGATTTATTTCTGTTGTGGAATGACTCTCCTGAGGATCTGTTGGCATTTGTGGAAAAACTCAATGGCTCTACTACATCGATCAGGTTCACCTCTAATTTTCATTATGTGACTATTCCATTTCTAGACGTTGTGATTACTCAAACTTCTGTAGGTTTTAGCACCACTTTGTTTAGAAAAGACACGGATCGTAATACGCTGCTGAGCGCTTCAAGTTTTCATCCCAAGCCACTTAAAACTGGCTTACCGTTTTCACAAATGGTGAGGTTAGTACGCATCATCTCTGATAGGTCCAGGCTTAGTCCTGCACTGTTAGAGATTTTTGTCACGTGGATACCATAGAACAGATGTTAACAAAGCCATTGACCGCTGTCTCTCCCTTAATAGGGATGAGATACTGCAAGGTACTACTAATAGAACACTTGACCAAAGATTGGTCCTTTGTTCAACCTACTCCACCCGTTCGGCCACTTTACGTACTGCCATACTTAAACACTGGCATATTTTCCAATCTGATGCTAAGTTATCACGGTTCACTCAGTTGCCACCATTGATGAGTTTTAAAAGAAGCTGTAACTTTAGAGATAAATTAGTGTGTACGGATTTGAGGCCCGGGAGACCTACTACCCAGTGGATGAAACGCCTCCGGGCGTATTTAAATGTCATGGGTGTACTAACTGTAAATTTATGAATACGGGAAATCAATTTTTTAACAAAGTAATGGATACGCAGTTTAAAATTTAGCATAGACTCAGCTGCGACAGCAAATATGTAGTTTATGCTGTGACGTGTCCCTGTAGAATGTTCAAAGAGCGGATAGCGGTGCATAGAACCTCTATCAAAAAGCCTTATTAGGAGTTGACAACAAGACCCCACCTGTTGCACGGCAATATAATAATAAACCTAAAGGTCCTGCGCTACCTCCAAAGACTACACCAAGGTCGTTAACATATTTTAGGATCTTTTTGGAGTTGACAACAAGACCCCACCTTAATATAAACAATATAATAATAAACCTAAAGGTCCTGCGCTACCTCCAAAGACTACACCAAGGTCGTTAACATATTTTAGGATCTTTTTAAGGAGTTTTTCTACCATGAAAAAGAATAAAGGGGAAAAGGAAAGGGGAAAAAAATAGTCCATACAGGAAATGACGCGATTACCATCTCCTTTAAATACCGATACACACATTCACTTTTATGCCTTGAAAAAGAGCACACACGTGCTTGAAACGCGTAGGTTTTTTAGTGAGATCCCGACTTTAGGTCCAGTCTTATATCCTAACGCTTCTCATTTACCCTCTCCCTCCTTGGTTGAGTGCCGACCCGTCGGGCCCGTATTCGGAGTCGTGCCTAACATCGTGGGGTGTTTTTATTCATCTTAGAGGGCAAAGAGTAGCTGAGGTTTTTTGGCTGATAGGGATTTTTTATGTGATATCGGTCATATTTCTTATTTTATTTTATCCACATTTTTTATTGTTATGAGTGTGGTATTTTATTAATGGATTGCCCTTGTAAAATAAAGATCTGTTAAACTTAGTAGTTAGTCTGTTTCCTCATATCTACGTATGTGTAATACGGAGGAATCCACACTGCTTTTGTGTATACGGCCCTTTGTTTACAAACTAAGACGCACGTGGAGCAGAATTTCCATATAACAGAGGAGGAGTTACTTTGAAGGACAGCTCAGTGCAGCACAGGAAATACGGAGAGGGAAGGTGGGTGCTTCTTCTGTGGAGGAGGTCCTACAGAAAATAGAAGGCTTTCAGGCTCCGGTTACTGTATTCACAATTACTAAAAGAGAGACGTCCTATCAAAGTTGTATTTACATTACGGCCCCAAGAGATTTACTGTGTAAGTGCATATCGTTGGGGACGGAAATTGTATAGTAGTTACAATATTGCACCAGGTGTCTCTTTCCTTTTTTTCATACGGAGGACCAAAAAGGAGATCATATCCAGAGGAGTCGTTTGAAGCGAAGTCCTACTCACCAGAAAGTACTATATGAAGAAAGAGGAGACTTTGGATAAACATCCCTAATAAGAAAAACTGAAAATCGAACATCCACAGAGATATTGTACCTTTGGCAGTATTACAAGAAGAACTAAGGTACTTATATCATTTGCCTGAGGGCATGGTCCCTGTGTTTTGATTTATTTCCTCTGGCGCGGACTGTAGTATCACATTTATTGTAAACAAGACCCCACCTGTTGCACGGCATTTTGTGCAACATGGGCATAGTATTAATGACTTTAAATGTATGCCACTATGCCAGATACCCCCAATGCGTAGGGGGGGGAGATAGGGAAAAGAAAATATTGCAATTAGAGGCTAAACTGATTTTTTCATTTAGATCCATGGCCCCTGATGGGCCAAATGAGGAGTACAACTTATCTTGTTTCCTTTAAATTGTCACTATTTGTATAAATGTCTAATTGTGTTATGTATTTTATTTGTATATTGCTTCTGCTGTCTGTCTCTATAGTCGACCACACGGGTTAATCCAGCTGTCCTGACATTGCGGGGCACAGCAGCACAGGCTGGAGTAGCGTCATGATCACCATGGAGACACTGACGTGTTGTCTGTGGGGCCGAGCGCACTCCATGACGGAGCAGCGTGTCTTTTGCGGTGCGGACAGGGGGAGGACCTCTGATAATGCGCGGCGGTACAGGGCAGACTCCGGAGACGCAGGTGAGCAATCTAGTGGCTATAAATATGTTGTCTGATGCATACTTTTTTTTACTTAGATGGATGCACACACGTGTTATTTACTGCTGCTACCTGCACCTTGATAATGGTATGATATACTGAAACGGCTGTCGGTGGTCGGTGAGCATGGGAGACCTTTTTCATTACCATGTGCCATCAATACCATGTGAATTTTGAAGGACTTTTATTGATTTAGTTTGATGGATTTTTTGAAGTTTGGACTTTGTCCTCTATGTGGATTTATGGACGCTGTCTTTGTTATCCCAGCACACCAGTAGCACAGTCTATTGTTTGTTTCTATTATCTATTGTGCGAGCGTATGGCCCCTTCCTGACGCCGGCTGAAGTTAGGGTAGCCTTCAGCCGGCCATACGCCCGCACAGGGGGAGTGTCAGGGTAAGTAAACGCCGATACGCTGTGCTTTAGTAATCACAGCGCATAGGCGTAGGTCTGGATCAGGCCCTTTGTTCTCACCCAGGGGCCTGCATACTTGTTCAACTATGCTTCACTTTTCTGGGGGCTGGGTGCATCACTCTCCTGCTGGGACCTACCTGCCCTACTGTTGATCCAGCTACAACTTTGACAACATTTATAATCTGCCTGCATACCTTCACCACCCTGTTCTGTGGGCTGGGTGAGTTGTTCTTCTGTGGGGACCTACCTGCTCTCCTGTGTGTGATCTTCTGGCGGCACCTCTCTCTGCTGTTGGGGCACGGTCTGCTTCACTGCAACTTCCCTGTCTGTGCTGTAGCTGATTATCTCCGTGGTCTCCCCTTGCCTTCCTGGGACCTCTTATGGGAAAGACGGATAGAGCTGCGGCTGCAGCAGCCAAGTTGGAGAGGTTCAGCTGGCAGTCCACGGTGGGCTCTCTGGATAATGTGACGCCTACGGGTACTTCTCCGGCTGAGCGAGATCTTCCACATGGGAGAATGGAAATCGAGCAGTCTAACCTACAGCAGGTATTGGAGGCCATTTGTTCCTTAGATAAGAGGATGACTGACAAGCTTGAAGAGGTGCAGGCTGGAATCACGCTGCTTCATTAGGCTCTGCAGAAGGTTCGGGAGTGTGTGGGAGAGGTCGAGCAGCGGGTGTCGGTTTTACCACACCAATGAAGAATGATATCAACCGGCTTAACCTGGAGATGGCTGCATGTAAGGCTAAACTTACGGATATGGAGGGTCGATTGAGGCGCAACAACCTTCAGTTCGTGGGTCTTCCAGAGTGCGCAGAAGGTTCAAATCCGGAAACCTTCCTGGAAGAGTTGTTGGTTAAGCAGTTTGGGAGAGAGGCCTTCTCCGCTTCTTTTTCGGTTGAACGGGCGCACCGCTTGCCTTCCCAGCCTCCGCAGCTCCGCGGACCTTTATCGCCAAGCTGTTACACCTTCGAGATGCGGTTCTTCGTTTGGCACGTCAGCATGGCCTCATCAAGATAAACACCCATGCCATTTCGGTATATCCTGATTACGCCTTGGATGTACAAAAAAGTAGGGCCCAATTCTCAGTGATCCACCGATGCCTTCGGGACCTCCAGCTCCCGTACTCCATTCTCTATCCAGCCAGGCTCCGGGTTGTTGCTGATGGAACTACCCACTTTTTCAACACTCCTCGAGAAGCTGAAACTTGGTTGGAGAGGCGCCCTTGGCCTAGGAGGATGGATGATCGCTGACAGGTACTTTTGTATTGAGTCTGCTTTGGGGCTTCACTGGAACTGGCTTGCCCAGGCAATATGGACGCTATCCTGAGTGTTCCCGGCCGGGGCTTGTTCTGCGGGGTCCCCCCTAATATAGTTGGGGCTGCAAGTTTAGATAGTTTTGTTTATTGTGGCTGTGGGGAGCAATTGGGGCTGCAAGTTTAGATAGTTTGCTAACTGTTTTGGGGGTGGAATTTCTATTCCTAGATAGGGGTTGTTTTGGTTAAAGGATCCAAAGTATGGTTGAGTTTGGGGGGTTATCAATATTTTTGTATTGATTGTATTGCACAAGTGTCTCATGCAAATTTTCACCTGCTGAATGATATCTGCTATGTTCGGAGCTGCTTATATGTTCTCTTGGTGGGTGGAGTATTGTGGTTTCCCTGTCTATATCCTGCAATATGTGTGGCATCCTTAGGTGTGGTGGGACTAACCTGTATGGTCTAGAATGTGCGAGGCCTGCACAACAAAGTTAAGCGATCTTTGGTGTTGTCCTATGTTAAGCGGGCGAATCCAGATATAGTTTGTCTATTGGAGACACATCTGATGGGCAGCAAAATTCTTGCATTAAAAAAGGTGTGGGTGGGGTGGGCGTTCCACTCCACTTTTTCATCTAATTCGCGAGGAGTTTCGGTATTAGTGCATAAGTGCTTGAAATTTAGAACGGAAGAGGTACAGATAGATCCAGCTGGGAGGTATGTCTTCCTTCATGCCATTGTCAACACACACCCTATTAATTTCCTGGCGGTGTATATACCCCCCCTTACTCAAATTTGGTACTTAAGAAAGCTGCTAATTTTATGGTTAAATATCCTGGTTCTGATGGGAGATTTTAACAATGTGATGGATGCTGTATGGGATCGGTGGAGGGAGCAGGTTGCTCAGACACCTCATGGGCTGACGCCTCTTACCCTTGACAAATTGCACGGTTTACATTTCTCGAAGCTGAATCCTTTCTGGCTCACACTGCTTGGGGAGGAGATAGATTTGCCTGCTAAATGGGATAATTTCTTTGCTGACAATGCGAGTAGTGACAATATGGATGTTAAATGGGATACATTTAAAGCCTTCCTTAGGGGATCATTCATACAGGAAATAGCTCGGATAAAAGGGAAGTCAAGGAGGGTGGAAAGTGACCTGGAGGCACAATGTAGAAATTCAATACTTAGCGTCTGGCACCTTACTGGCTTAGGGCTCAGGCTGAGTGGAAATCTCACTTGTCGCACAGGGCTATGAGGCGCCTGCTTTTCTGTAGGCATTCCCAATACCTTAATTCAGATATGTGCAGTAGCTATTTGGCCTTTCTGGCCAAGGACAACTCGGCAGGGCGGAATGTGACGGCCATTCGGGATGTTCGGGGTAATACTCATTAACGGGGAAAAAATCACGGAGGTGTTTTTACAATTCTATTCCAATTTGTATGGTTCCACGGCACATTATTCCTCTGAATAGTTGTACGAATATTTAGATGGGGTAGTCCTACCGAGTCTGGAACCAGAGGCTAGGAGCTTGCGCTGGCTGCTGTCCCAAACCGCAAGGCGCCGGGTTAGGATGGCATCCCGGTGGAGGTGTATAAACAGTTCTCTAAGTTTTTCATCCCCAAGCTGCTGGAAAATTTCTCACTTATCTTTCAGACGGGTACCCTGCCCCCTCAATGTCCGAGGCCCTTATCATTGTGATCCCCAAGGCTGATAAAGACCCGATGTACTCCGAGTCCTATCACCCTATTTCGCTCCTTGCCACAGATGTTAAATTATTGGCTAAAATCCTTGCCACGCGGCTTAACTCGGTGATCGACCAAATAGTCCATCCGGACCAGACGGGTTTTATGCTGGGTAAAACTACTTCCATAAATTTGCGTCGCTTATACACACATATTCAGTTGTCGTCGGGTGCTCGGTCGGAGGCAGCGGTCGCGTCCTTGGATGCGGCCAAAGCCTTCGACTCAGTTGAGTGGGCATACCTGTGGGAGGTTCTTCGCAGATTTGAGTTGGGAGCCTCTTTTATTAAATGGCTGCAGATTCTATATTCTGACCCAAGGGCTAGGGTGTGTGTTGGTGGCTATACAAGTGCGCAGTTCCGGTTGGGAAGGGGTACGAGACAGGGGTGCCCCCTGTTTCCTGCCCTATTTGGGTTTGCTATCGAGCCCCTGGCCTGTATGATCCGAGCCGATGGTGAAATTAAAGGGTTCCCGACAGGTGAGTCTGTGTACAAGGTTGCTTTGTATGCCGACGACCTGCTCCTTTTCTTAGCAGATACTGGGGCTTCGGCTTTATGGTAATGGACCGTTTGGTCTGTTTTCAGGGCTCAAAATTAATTGGTCCAAGTCCAACCTTTTTCCCCTATCCGGGAGTCCGCCGGATGGTAGTACTGGAGATCACTTGTTGTGCTGGACTACTAAATTTAAATATCTGGGCATTTGGATATCAACTGCAATGTCCCAATATGTTAGTCTAAATATCACCCCGGTAATTGATTATATCAAATTAAAGTCACAAACATGGCGCAGGCTCCCGTTAACGGTAACAGGTAGAATCAATCTGGTCAAGATGATTGTTCAGCCTAAATTACTGTATCCCCTTTTGCAGGCTCCTATATATATACCCCTTGCTGTGTTTAAAACAATTAGTGCTAGCGTCTCGTCTCTGGTACGCTTTTTTCTGACAATTGCATCCTGTTCATGCTTTATACCAAAAGATATGTTGATTATACAAAATGTTTTATATTTTTGCATAAGGATGGACTGTAATCATAAACAACTAATCAAGAAGATTCCACTACCATCTGCAAACTTGACTATGGCTATAATAAGGTCACTCGGGAGTTTGGTACAAACCTACTTATCTTTATGATAGTGATCCGTATGTTCACTAGCTGGAAGTATGGTTCCAGTCCTATGTCTGTGTGTTATTATTATTAATATTTTACATTAGTTACAAAATATTGTCTTGTTACAAAAATAAGGTATGATTATCATCAAGCAAGGAAGGTATGCGTTTTAGACAGATTTAAGAGTTCATAAACAGTTTTTTTAAGATAAAGATTTAGCTGTATTAAGAAGTGGCATTCTTAAGGATTTTGTATTTGAGGGCAAACAAGTTCAGTCTAATATTTTAGAAAGATTGATAGGACACAGATGGCCAAGGGGATGCCATAAAGGGGGTTGGGGGATATGGAAGCATTATGACAAAAAACCTGAATATAACTACCGTCTTTCCCCGAAAATAAGACCTAGTCATAAAATAAGCCCTACCTTGATTTTTCATATTTCTTGCAATACAAACACTACCCTGAAAATAAGCCCTACCCCGAAATTAAGCCCTACTCACGTGCAGTACATGCCTGACCCACTGTTACCGGGAGCCTCTCTCTTGGATCCCTGCCTCCACAGCTGTGGTATACAAATACTTTGGGCAAACTGGTGGTGCTCAGTGCACCGGGCTCTGAGCAAGTTAACTACAGTGTGTAAGGTTAGCATCCATTTCCTGCTCAATAGGTGCCATTTTATGTGTCTAGCTGGCGCTGAACCCCAGCTTCAGCTGTCTAACTCAACCACAGACCCACCACCAAGCTTCATCTCCCCTATACCAAAAAAAAAAACCTACAGTGTGCTTCAAAGCTAAGCTAATACAAGAGGGAATAAATAAAATAAAAACAATAAGCCCTACCCTGAAAATAAGCCCTAGTGCAGACTACTGGTGCAGTGCATTTGGCCATTAATTGGATTTTACCGCATGTAGTGCACGTCGTTAGTTACTCCTAGTTACTGCGCATAGTGCAGACTATGGGCTCTATTTACAAAGATCATTTTAATGCGATAGGGCCAGTTTTCACTTCAAAATGAAGTCACCCATATATACAAAATGCGTCAGACTAACGCCAGCTTTGGTAAGTATTCCGGTGATGTCCCCATATACCCCTCTTTTCCTCCCCCTAATAGCTGTTATTAGGGGGAGGAAAATGAGGGTATGTATGGGGAGACCATTGAAATACACAGAAAAGTTGCCAGAGTAAAAAAAAATAAAAAATTTAGAACTTAAAAAAAAAAAATCTATAAAAAAAAATTAAAACATAGAAAATATAAGTAAATATTAATAAACTAACCTGTCTGGGCGTCCCGTCAGGCTGCAGCTGTCCAGTCCCAGCATGAATATACTGCACATGCACAGTGTGTCTCATGTCAGGACTTGGGAAAATGTCAAAGTGCCTAAAGAGAAGCTCTGTGCAAGTGCATCGCATGAATGTGAGTTACTGCGCATGTGAAGTATTTCTCATGTCCTGCGCATGTGCAGTGTTTCTCATGTCCTGCGCATGTGCAGTGTTTCTCATGTCCTGCGCATGTGCAGCGTTTCTCATGTCCTGCGCATATGCAGCGTTTCTCATGTCCTGCGCATGTGCCGTTTCTCATGTCCTGCGCATGTGCAGTGTTTCTTATGTACTGCGCATGTGCAGTGTTTCTCATGTCCTGCGCATGTGCAGTGTTTCTCATGTTGGCTACTGCGCATGTGCAGTACTTCATGCATCGCATGAATATGAAGCTCTGCGCGGACCCGGCGGCTCATCGCGGGACCTCGGAGGAGGGGTGAGTATTTGTAAGTAGTGTGAATGAAGCTGAAAGGCTCGCTGCGATGATAATCCAGCCTGATGCAGCTTCCTTCACAGGGAACGAGGAAGGTAAGTAAATAGAGCCCTATTTGTGCATGTGACCATTTATTGCATCTATACCACACATAGGGCTAGATCCAGAACCACGTATGCCAGCGATTTTAAACTAGCCGCTGACATAAAATCGCCCATTGGTATTTACTGCGCATGCGCAAGGCAGATGTTACGTCATGTGACTCTGAATGTACGTACCAGCCTAGTATCAACAGCGTAACTATGAACGAGGGGGGCGTGCCAGCCATACAACACCCGTAATTATGCTTCAGAGGCGGAGGGAGGCATTTGAATCCAGCATTCTGGGCGTGCTAAGGCAGTTACGTACGTCAGTACTTACGCAGTGTAAAGGTAAGGCAGGGTTTGGCAAGCACGTATGAGCCAAGGGAGTGCACAGTAAATACGCTAACATAAACACGCTACGTCTTCAAACGTAATGGAAACATAGCTCTGGATCTGGCCCATAGTGTGGGCTGTCTGCTGCCCCTTGTTACTGCATATAGTGCGGATCACCAGTACTGCCACCTGGCCATTCATTGTATTAAGCTGCTCATAGTTTCTACCGTTGCCACCCCTTGTTACTGCACATAGTGCATTCTACCTGTGCTCTCCACCTGACCACTAATTATTTACTCTGCACTCTGTGCATTCTCGCATTCTCTGCAGTTATCCTTGGTCTCTATTTATTGTGTAGTTCACCAGTTCTGTCTACTATTTCCACTTTTAGTGTGGTTTTCTGTATTTTGGGTACATCTTTAGTATCTCTGAGTCACCCCGGAAGTTCTGTGTGTGACGTTCCACACCCTGGTGCCTTGACCATAACACCAGTGGATTAGACACCAGTGTTCTTCATGTGAATAACACCTTGGAAAGCGCTGAGCATCATCAATATATTTTCTTTTTTTATTATCTTCTACCTATGTTTTTTTAATCTTTAAAAAATTGTTATTCATTTTTTTGGGTGATTTTTTTCCACCATTGCCCCTTTTTCTATTGTTATTGATATATTTCTAAAACCGGTTCTAATATTTTCTTATTTCCTAATTAAATTCGTTAGTGTTTCCTTTACCTTCACTGACCAGTATGTACTTTGGGTAAGATCCTGACCCCAGCAAGCTTTACGTACGTGCGTGCGAAGGTCTGTAGTTACGCTCCTGTAGCAGTGAGCATACGCCCTCTGCACTTACGTGTCCAGATTTCTACCTTAACTTTTACGACTAGGTCTGGGGATGTATGGGGCTATTCGGCGGGCCTATACAGCGGGGATACAGCCATCGTCAGTAAAGGGTCTGCCCCTAACTAACGCACACATTAGTACTTATGCATAGGGCAGATGTTCCCAGATGGGATTTACGTAAATGACTTGCGTAAGTCCTCTGTCGGCCGGAGTTCAGGATCCGGCCCTTTGTTCTTAGTTAATAGATGTTGTAGGGATAGATAATTTGTGTATTATTATCACTGGTTGTTAAGTGCTAGGGCATGACATAGTTGTGCATTAGTTAGACTTTATTGTTCTATTAAAGTAGTAGTAATTCTTAGCTGTTATAAGTATAGATAAGTGTTTTAATGTTATCATTTGTTATTTAGTGCTAAGGCATCACATAGTTGTGCGTTAGTCAGACTTTATTGTTATATTTAGTTGTAATGCATTTCTTTTATAGGTTTAGATAACTGAACTTTTATCATTAGTTGTTAAGTGGAAAGGCACAGTTGTGCGTTAGTTAGACTTTATTGTTTAAATGTTATATTTAGCAGTAATTCTTAGCTGTTATAAGCTGTTATATGCGTGTGAGAGTGCCGCAGTGAAGGCATCATAGCCAGGAGCACGCAAGCACCGTGCCGTACTGGTAATACTAAGTATAATTGCTTTCAAAGTTTTATCATTTATCTGTTATTGCGTAATCTTTATATACGTCTGTCAATTATATCTGTAGAGCCACAAACCAGCAAGGACACAAGTCTAGTGCAGATCCTGACATCAAAGTCGAGAGGTGACGGTAGTTATTATATTTGTCATCTATTATTAAAAAATTACATGACAGACACATGTGGTAATTTTTTTGCATTTAATTAACAGCACTATGTACCAGGGAACAGAGTGTTACACTACTAACTGAGAAATGTACATCCTCGCAAGATACCACAAGGAAAGGTACAGGTCTTTGAACCTTATACTGTTAAAAGACCGCATATACGCAATCGACGTATCGAAACGATACGCAGATTACATACAATAGCTACTACGCATGCGCAGTAGCTACTGTTTATTAAATTATGTCCGTCTATGGAAGATGTACGTAGTTCTGTGCATACGCCAGTGCATACACAGTAATACAGGAACCGGAGACCAAATAACTGGGACCGAGGACTGGAAACAGACCTGGAACCAGGAAGCCAGAACACATGGGAGGTCTCAAGGCTGAAATAGCAGCAGGCATGAATTCCTGTTACTCTGACAGGGAAATTATGTCAGTGAGGGGTTTAAATAGAGCTGCTGATCAGAGATCAAATGAGGGAATGAAACACACCTGTGGGATAATGTCTGCAGTCGAGAGTGAACACCAGAAGTGCAGAACCAAAAGAAGGTCATGTGATCAGCAAAGTTAAACAAAAGACAAGGTGCAGTAAAAAGTGTCACAAACTATAATTTACCGCATCATAGGTCATCTGTCTGCTGCCCTTTCTGGCTATTACCATGTTTCCAGAACTATTTCATGGGCGCTTTCATCTCGAAATCATCACATGACTTGTTCCAGCCAATCAAAGTCCAGCTCTAGGAATCACATGATCAGGCTGTCCATTCCTGATCATGGGCATTCTATTTAAACCCAGAGCATTGTATCCACAATTCCAGAACAACTTGATTATTCAAGATGCCTGGTTCCTGTTTATTCCTTGGGAGATCTCTGTCTGCAGTCTTCAGCTTGTAGCTATCAGCCTGCTACTTAGCTTGCAGCAATCAGCCAGCAAAACCAGGCAGCAGTAATCAGCCTGATTATCCCAGTCAGCAGTGAATAGTCTGCAGATTACTATTCCAGCTTCAGACCTCTGCTATCTGCAGATTGTTATTCCTCTTCCAGTCCAGGTCAAGTGAAGCCTTTCTCCAGTCCAGGTCAAGTCAAGTCTTGTTCCAGTTCATTCCAATCCTGATCAATTTAGTCCAGCCAAGCCTGCCTTGTCCAGCCAAGTCAAGCCTGAATTGTGTACCCTTTGCCCAGTAGCACATGAGTAGATCATATATCAAACCGTCTAGCTTCCAACACCACGCTGAAACCATATCACGTCCCTAGGAACCCAGAGCTGATACCCAACCAAATCAGTCCGTGATAGCAAGGTACTGTGATCATGACAATAGAAAAGTCAACCGACATGTTACCAATGTTCAACACTCTGGCACACAGCCAACCGTAGTCCTCTATGTAATTATTTCTTTTTGGTAAACCTGTATTTTGTATGTGCACTTCACCTGACACATGATGCCTGCTACACTATATTATTAGCATGTTGTGGCTCTGTAGATGCTACTGGAGATGTTATCCTGAACAACCTGTACTAATGTATAGTGCCTTTGGTCGATCCTCGCCTTTACTACTCCTCAGCAGCATCTACAGAGTGGCGGCATGCTGCCAATATAATGTAGCAGGTGGCTGCAGCTCTGTATGTGAAACTAGCAGCTGTAAGTTTATAAACAGCGCTCAGTACTGAGCAATGTTTAAATACAGCTAAACGGCTGCAGTCTGCGTATGCTCAGTTAAGGCGCCATTCTTCACATGCTCAGTTCACGTGCCGTTATGCCCATACTCTGTTTATGCATCATTCTGCACATATGCAGAGCGGTGGCCAAACTGTGCATGCCCCGGTTGCTAGAGTGGGTAGACCCCCAAGGAAGCTTTGCACTGGCCTCTCCCACTCGTATTGGTGCATTTTCTAGTATGTAATAGGAAAGTGAGAGCTAGAATCTGATTGGTTGCTATGGGCAACATCTCCACTTTTCCTTTCCCACAGCTTAGTAAATCTGGCCCCAAGTTAATGTAGAAGATGTCCACTGATCATCACACTGGTGAGCAGACTGATTGCTGTACCTTACAAATATCATTACCTGGATGTTTACCAAATGTGTTTTTCACTTTTTAGATACCAACAGCAACAATGAACTGTTAGGCTTTTCATCTTCACTCCTGTCATAAACACAAGCTATGTCTCTTAATATAGTTTTTAAATGCATTATTTGTGGGAACCTATTAAACAAACTTCTCTTACAGTTTTTTCCACCAGATTTATAGCCATTTTTGTTTTCTATAGTAACTGCTCATTTTGTGACATTTCTCTAACACGTGGTATTATTATTATTTTATGGAGAGGTTTCAGATTCTTTCAAACACATGGTTGCCGACTTTTGGCAGCTTCTCTCCGGGAGATCCCGGAGAGAAGCCTGTGACGCTTGCAGGGGGCGGGGCTTAATGACGCGATTCATGCAAATCGCGTCATTAGGCTCCACCCCCTGGCTCACACTGGCTCGTTTTGACTTGAAATAGGGGTCGGACGGGGCTTGATGCCGCAGATTGCGTCATCAAGTCCCTTCCTTTCACTCCTGTCATAAACACAAGCTATGTCTCTTAATATAGTTTTTAAATGCATTATTTGTGGGAACCTATTAAACAAACTTCTCTTACAGTTTTTTCCACCAGATTTATAGCCATTTTTGTTTTCTATAGTAACTGCTCATTTTGTGACATTTCTCTAACACGTGGTATTATTATTATTTTATGGAGAGGTGGCTCTCCCGGGATACCGGGAGTACTGCCCGAATTTCGGGAGTCTCCCGGACATTCCGGGAGAGTCGGCAACCCTGTTCAAACACTGTCAGCCAAATGCAGCATCAACCAATATGTAACCAGACAACAAGTGATGGTGAAGGAGCTAAACCATTTGATACACTTTCTGACTTTGCCAAAAACAAGCATAAAAAGCAGGAGCAGCATCACAAACACACTGAACCATTGCTTGGCTGACTGCACCACTCATCACATTTCTGTGCACATTTGTTGAGTGATAAAGTCAAGCTGGATCTCCTGAATCGCAAAGCTACTGCGCAAGAAACCTCCACTGCAACCAGGATGATCTAAAGTATAAAGATGGTAGTCATCTACCAGCAACACAAGACTGCAAGTTACCAACTCGTAGCATTAAGGGCCAGATTCAGACCTCTCATGCGGAGTTTGCAGCAGCCACGCTGTCATAACCTTACCCAAGGCCAGATTAACAATGGGGCTAATGGGACTACAGCCCCAGGCCTCCATCTGAAAATAGGCCCCCACACACTGCAGTGCATAAGGATGAATGTTAGGAACTGACATCCTCCTCCAAAGCATACTATATAATGTGGGCCCTTGATCATTTTCAGCCCCAGGCCCACATGGCTCTCAATCCGGCCCTGATTCTACCTTAAATATCCTAAAACCAGCCCACAATATAAAACATACCTGTTTCCCCTGCCCACAGACAGATCCCCTAGCATATGAAACTTCTGTACAAATAGAGATCCAGGGGCGTATTCAGAGATCCGTTTTTTTATGTATGCAATTATACGCGCGACCGGAGCAAGGAAACACCTACCAACAACCCCGACACTCCCCTCTCCTGGACGTGCGGTCTGTGACTTACGAGTCTCTAGACCAATCTGTACTTTCCATGTGTGCTTACGAGCATATATGTGCTCCGTCCGTGTGATTCTTTATAACTGCGCCTCCATGCGTTCAATTAAATGCCCCCCCACCCACTTTTATGTAAATTTTCAAGTACGAATTTATACGCGGCCCATCCACATGTATGTCCCCAAGTGCAATTCACATGCCCGTGCCTAAAGGACTTACAAGCGTATATTAAACGTAACTTACATAAATAAAGTTACTACACATACGCAGTTGATCCGATCCTAAAAATACGCACGGAACGCCTCATGAAAATGTAGATTAAAACCTCATATAAAGCATAGTAGCTATTATCAGTAAATTACGGACGTATGTACTATACGTCCGGGGTTTTGAATCCGGGCCTCTAACTGCCATTCTCTAGTATGTAATAGGAAAGTATGAGCTAGAATCTAATTGGTTGCTATGGGCAACATCTCCCCTTTCGTTTTCCTGCAACTTAATAAATCTGGGGCTGATTCAGTGATGCGATTTTTACGCTACTTAGGTGCGTATATTTAGGATCTTAGAAAAATCGCATTACTGCGCATGCGTAGTAATAGTGCAACGCCGTCTATGTAGCGGTTAGGAGCGTAAATTCGCTAAGAGCGTGGGTTAGTCAAGTCTAACTTTAAGATCCTCCGCTGTTTGCAAGGGGAGTGACTCTTTATGCAGTGGGCTGGAACCTGCTAGGATCTTAACCTTAGATGCGTATATTTGCGATCTTTTCGCATCGCAACTCTGAATCAGCCCCTGTGTTCCTATCCTGTAAATCTGGGAATTTATACACTCCCCATGCTCTCCTCATGCACTCTCCATGTACTACCTATGCACTCCCCATGCACTCCCCATATACACTCCCCATATACACTCCCCATATACACTCCCCATGTAAATAAGGAGCACATACAGATTTTCTGTGCCTTGACCCTTACCTTAACTTTTACACCATGGCCTTGAAATGGAGGATTGCAAGAAAAGGCTTAGTCCAGCCCTGACTGTACAATTTCTATACTGCCCCCTATCTACCATGTGTGCACGCTGCACATATGATGGGTCATCACACCCCATTGGTTACTTTGTGTATTTCAGAATCATTCGTAGTACTTCCCGATGTATTGCCACCATGTTTGCGCATGTGCAGAACGCATGTACGGAGTACTTACACAATCTGAATTTATACGTGGCCTGTCGTACGCAATTTTGTATCCGGTCCTCTATTCTTATTAGTGGGTTACACTGTAAAGTCCACCAGGGAATTTGTTTGCAAATCTTCTGATTTGGGAGCTGATGGCAGCAAAAGTCTAGATTCAGCCCAATGTTGGGGATAGATAAATACTCACCATTCGCGGCTGACGTTTCTTCCTGGGGATGATCGATGGTTTCTCCTCGGCAAGGCAGAAGCAATCGATTATAGAGCCAGTTTGAAACCGGACCATTCTGACTGCCGACCCACACCCACAATAGTCCAATTTCGAACTGGCTCCATAATCGATTGCTTCTGCCTAGGAGAAACCATCGATCATCCCCAGGAGGAAATGACAGCCGCATGGTGAGTATTTATCTATCCCCAACACTTATCCTAATCCTTAACCTAACCCTCCTCTTCCATTACCCTAACCCTAATTCTCTCCACCTCACAGCCTGACCCTAAGACTCCTTTCCCCGCAGTCACTAAGGGAAGTGAAGACGGGAAAAAGCTTGCGGTGCTCTTTTTCCCGTCTATCACGGTAGGCAAAATTCACAGATTTTTATGCGCACCTCTATGGGGTACGCATTAAAATACACCAATAAAAATTTGCGGGATTAGTTTTGCACTGCATATAACGCGGGCGCTAAGTTAATTGCATTGAGCCCTAAGACTCTTCTCCCCCCACAGAACATGAGGACATGTATAAAATGGAGGGTGATAGGTTCAGAGGAAATGTGCTGAAATATGAATTCACTGAAAGGGTGATTGATAAGTGGAATAACCTCCCATGTGCGGTGGTTGAGGTTAACACATTAGAACAGTGTAAACATGCTTGGAATAAATGAGTGTATCCAGTTTGTCAAACTGGAGTTTATTAAATGTAGGCCTTGGTGATCGTGTCTTCGAACCTGTTATTGTTGTGATTATTGAGATATCTGAGTGCCAGATATAGGGTATTTAGGAGAATTTTGGTTTCCTTTTTCCCAATTACTTTTACCCTGCATTTATACTTAATGGGCCTACAGTTTTCCACTGCATTGCCTTATAATATATTTTGACCTTAAAGGACGAAATAAATACAGAGTTTGAATATAGTTTATAGTAGGAAAACAGGTGGAACGTTACACCTGGGTCAAACCATGTTGAATTAAAGGGGATTCAAATTCCATCTATTGTAAACAGTACTAGAGTTGACAGGTGATATTTGCTAACCCAAAAAGGGCCACCTTCAGAATTTGTGGGGCCCGGGACACACCTGTGGGTTCTACCACCTATGTGATGTCATCAGAGACGTCACGTGGGTGGGGCCCCGTGGACCATCTGGCCAGTGTAATGATGGCGGGTCCCCATCAGCTGGGGCCCAGGACAGTAGTCTTGGCTGTCTTCCCCTGATGGCGGCCCTGAGCCCAAGTCTAAATAACAGTGTAACAGTAACGTTTGTCACAGGACTCATGCCCTAAGGCTCCGATTGCGCCCACATCAGCTGGGTGCCATCGGAACCTGGGGCACGAGCCCTACAAAACCCACGTTAGTTACGCCACTGATAGAGCGTGTTATCCATTAAACAAACCTGAGCCTGTCTCCTCAATCACAGATTTCCTCTGTCACTGACTGTGAAGTGTTTTAATGTCTGATAAATGTAAAATTGCGGCTGTTCTAGTTTGAATATGCTAATTCCCTAAATGTCACCTTCACTGTTGCTGTGTTATCTCTGTAAACACAGTAATCTCTGCACACGCTATCAGTGATGTCATGGGGCTCGCTATGTGCTGTACCCTAGTGACCAGCAACATGTTATGTTTCATTTTACGTCGTGTACACTAAAGCTGGGTACACACTGGGGCTTTTCAGCAGATAATCTTTCCAATCACACAATCAAAAGACTGTGTCACCAGATATCTCAGCAATGTGTACTGTCCAGCACTGAAAATGGAGAATGGTTGGTTTAGAGCAGTGTTTCTCAACCTCGGTCCTCAGGGACCACTAACAGTGCATGTTTTCCAGGTGTCACTGCTGGAGCACAGGTGTGTTCATTACTAACTGTCACATTTAAAAGCTCCACAGGTGCTGCTCATTATATCACTTATGATTCTTTAAGTAAAATCTAGAAAATATGGACTGTTAGTGGTCCCTGAGGACTGAGGTTGGGGAACACTGTTTTAGAGGCTTTCAAAAGTGCGGTTCTAACTTTTTTTCAGATTTCTTTGAATTTCCCCAAGGATGTCACAGAAGCGGCTGGAAGCAAGGGTAAAGGAGGTACCCTGGGATGGTATCCATACATAACTTTAAACAGAGTATTGTCCAGGGAATCATGATAGTGGTGATTATGAGAAAATTCTGCCCAGGGTAAAAAGTTAACCCAATTATCTTGAGACGAAGAAATATACAGACGTAAGGTCTCAAGATCCTGATTGACCCGCTCAGTTTGTCCATTCGTCTGTGGGTGGTAGGCAGTTGAAAACTTCAGATTGATCTGAAGACTTTTACAAAGTGCTCGCCAGAACCGAGCCGTGAATTGTACTCCCCGGTGAGAAACAATTTCCTCAGGACACCCATGAAGACGAAAGATGTGAGTGATGAATAATTGAGCTAGAACTGGGGCAGATGGTAGCCCCTTGAGTGATATGAAATGAGCCATTTTTGAGAACCGGTCTACAACCACCCAGATGGTATTGTACTGTTTGCAGGGGGGTAGATCGGTAACGAAGTCCATAGAAATATGGGACCATGGGACTTTGGGGACAGGCAGAGGCTGGAGAGTTCCCAAAGGTGCTTTCTGTGAAGTTTTGTGCTGTGCACATTGAGGACAAGCAGCTACATAGGTATTGACCTCCTTACAGAGGGATAGCCATTAGTAGTCCCGAGAGATGAATGCCAGAGTTTTGGTGACGCCGACATGTCCCGAGAATTTGGACGCGTGGGACCAATGCAAGAGTCTTTTCCTTAGGCCAATAGGCATGAAGGTTTTACCAACTGGAACAGAATGAGTGGTAGCAATCGAGACAGGATCCAGAATGAAGTGGTCCTCTTTTCCTCCAGATTCCTCAGGAGAGAACAGCCTTGATAGGGCATCAGCCTTGTGATTCCTTTTACCTGGACGAAAGTGAAGCTGAAGATTAAAACATGCAAAGAAAAGGGACCATCGAGCTTGGCGTGGATTAATGCATTGAGCAGTCTTGAAGTAAAGTAAATTTTTATGATCAGTAAAGATAGTAACGGGATGGAGTGCCCCCTCGAGTAGATACCGCCATTCCTCCAGAGCAAGTTTCATTGCAAGAAGCTTTTTCTCCCCGATTGCGTAATTTCTCTCAGCTGGAAGAAATTTGCTGGAGAAATAACTGCAGAGATGGATTTGACCGTCAGAGAATTTTGTGAAAGGACAGCTCCAATTCCTTCAGAAGAAGCGTTCACCTAGAGGAAGAAGAGCAGAGAGATATCAGGTTGCCGGAGAACAGGAGCTGAGACAAAAGCCTCTTTCAACCGTTGGAATACCTGTTGGCTAGCTACAGGCTATTTTGCGGTGTTGGAGCCTTTGCGGGTCATGGACGAAATAGGAGCACCACAGAGTATGGTGCCAGAACCCACGAGGGAGACGCCGTGGGAAGATGGTGAGTATAGAGGCTGTCACTGTACTGAGAATGCGAGACTGCTGGGAGGAGACAGGCGCAGGCAGAATGTGGAGCAGATAAGTGCGGTGTCTGCCGCAAACCTCCGTGACATTGGGGATGCATACCAGTGTTAAGTGCATATGGAAGTGAAAGGGTATATTTAGGGCTGGGGAAACCAGTTTGAGGTGGCATGTCTCTTTGGAAACATTGCACTGTACATGCCCAGAGGTACATGCTCTGAGTAAACCTTGACTTGCTCCTGTGATTTTGTGTTTGTGGACCTTATTGGGTAGGGCTTTGTTTTGCCGGTCTAAAATAGATACCTTGATTACCAACTGTGGAATTTTGAAGTGACAGCAATGTGTCAAGATGGAAATTCTGCTTCTCCAAAAGGTAAGATTTTGCCCTAATGCCAACCCTTTTAAAAATCCTCACCCTATCACTATCCTTCTATTACCCTAACCTTGGACCGGATTCACAGATCCGTATTTACTACATGTGCGTTTTTACGCATGCACGTAGCAAAGCAACACCCATGACACTCCCCTTGGCCGGACGGGTTTTCAGTGACTTCGGCCTCCATAGGGCACCCTTATGTCTACGTGTGTACTTACGCACGTATGTTACTTATGTAACTCTAACTTTACGATCAGCTATGCGGCCATAAGATCAGAACGGGGCTTCCCCCGCCCCGTCCCTTAATTTGCATGTCTATCTCCGCCTTTACGGTGTAGATACAACATGCATAAAGGGGGGGAAGCCCCCTTTTCGTAACAGCCACTGGCCCTTACGGTGTTGTATGAAGGTTGTGCGGATGTGCACAACCTTCAAAACGCGGGAATTACGGGCGAGCAGGCCATAATTCCAATGGTGCCCTTTCTTCTGGATCAGGCCTTATGAACCAAATAAATTCATGTAAAATAAGTGAAAATGATGAATATACCCAGCCTAGGGGCATGAGATATTTGTGAGATTTCTTGTTGGGAGTAGTGTTGTTGGGTTTAGGTCCAGAAATAAGCAGGAACATTAGAGAAAGCAAAGCTCTAACAATCACAAGCTCCTAAATGTTCCCACAGTCTGTGCAAGGGTGTAACATAAAACTAAGTCTTACATTTGTGAAAGGGGTATTTTTAAAGTTACACTGCCCTTTAAAAATAGGACTGGTTTGCAGTGATCCTGGAAAATTAAAACTGCGTTTGATTGTGGGTGACCCCTTCTAAGAAATATTGGTGCTCTGAGGATGGGAATCACAGCTGCTGTGCTTAGTGGAATATCTGATAAAGCCCCAGGATAAGAGGGGCTAAACAGCTTTGCATGAGGTAGTGTTTCTACCCATAAAATACAGCACAGCTAAACTTTACGTTATTTTAACTGAAGAGATTTTCTTCCCAAAAAGCATAATAATATTGTTTATTCTGTTCAGTTGTGTTAAATAATATCTATTTTTATAGTAAATATTAGCCTTTTATTGCTAAATCAAACAAAAAGAATTCTAGGATAAAGTTATTTCTGTCAAGATAGCATGGAATTGTTTTATTTACTTATGATTTAAGTGTATAAACTTTTTAATACTGGTTACACACAGGAGGTATCAACATTGTACCAGTGTGTACTGTCTCAAGATGCTGCTGAATTGTCTGAAGCAGCATTTGCATTGTGGGATAGAATTTTTTGGAGCTCCTAACTTTTAAGATCAGCGATGCTCAATGTTTTTTTTTAGAGTGTACTATTAAGTTCTGAACGAACCAGCAGGGAATCATTTCCGTGTAGACAGTACAAAAATCAGGGGTTAGAGTTACTACTAAACTGCAGAAAAGAAAATGTGGAGGGGTGTAGGTCCCTGCGTGCATTGCGAAAGTGAATGGGTGAAGTATGCCGAACGGCATACTCACCTATTCATTAAAAAATAGTAGAAAAAGGTAAGTATTTGAAAAAGGGACATCCAAAAATAAACTTTTGGATGTCCCTTTTTCGGTAATGACATTTTCTTACCGGAGATTGCAACCGGAATCATTTTGGTTGCTATGGGCAATATCTCCGCTTTTCCTTTTCCACAGTGTAGTAAATTTACCCCAGGGGCAAAATGGTGACTAATTACAGGAGCAATGTCAGATCATTACAAAAATCCCGGTGTGTGCCCAGCTTTAGTGGTTATATAAAGTGTCTGGACCGGATCCTCAACTAAGAACAACATCCTATTTCCATATGCAGCGGGCAGAAATTGGCTGTGGTTCAATACTGCGCATGCACAGAACCCTGAGATATGCATCGGAGCAGTGGACGTACAGATATTCTTCCCACAGTTCTGTATCAGGGGCGTGACATAATTTCTATGCAGGGTGGGAAAGGCTTCCTATTTCAGTAGCACAGTAATGGCTTAGTGTAGCCCTTATGTACAATTGTCTTGTCCGCACGTTTAAAGCGGACAAGATAAGTTAGGGTCATGGGCACGTAAGTGTCCTTAATATAAATTCTTTATTTGTACAAGAAGCCTGGACATGCAATAGACAAAATGTACACAGATTACAGACAACTGACATTCAAATTGAACAGAATGTGGAGTTACAACCGTGGTTAACTTTCGTCTATGAATGGTAGAAGATCTTGTATTGTACACAGAAGTTGCTGGTTCAGGCACTAGAAGCAAGACCAAGGAGGAAGAAGAGGAGAGTCGTGGCGGAAACGGGGGGAAGAGGGGTACAATTATGGAGATTGTATCTAAGGGACCAAAGGCCTTAAGAGAAGGTCTGAGGCGGTTGTGTTAAGGGTAAGTGTCCTTAGTTCCATACGGGAATGAGGGAGTGTTCTATCCACTCATGTATGAAACTTGTAGCCGGTGTACTATTAGATGAGGATCCGATCCTCTGTTTGCTAAAATTGATTAAACCAAAGTTATTTTTTCTTGAGCCTACAGAGGTGTGAATTCTCCCCCCCCCATATTTTCTGTGCACACACCCAGGGTCTGGAATGCCCACACGATGCACATATTAAAAATGAGAGACACACCCTAAATGTTGTGTTTAATAAAGTGGAAACAATGTGACCCTGTCCAAATACCGCTAAACTAGGATGTAAAGTTTTCCTATCACGCCCCTTCCAGATATAATTCTTGTGGCAGTCAAGAATGTTGAGTGTTGTGCAGTAGGGCTATAATTAGGTATATTTATCACTAAAATAATGTTATTCCTGCGTTGTCAAGAGGTGACAAGTGTTGACCAAATTTGTTTGTGAGCCATGTATAGAACCAAGTGTGCCTTTATAGATCACAGATATTATCATCCAGAACTATTTCATACAATATTAACATTATCATTCATGAAATGAATGAACTAATTATTTCATGCACCTTGTGGCTATTGCAAATTGCATTAGACTTAATTTTACCTCCAGTGCCTGACTATTTTGTAGACAGCATACAAGTAGAAGAGAAAAAAGGGGGTTTCTATCCATCATTAGAAGTTTACATACATATTAACGGAATATCACATACTTAGGGCTAGATTTACTAAACTGTGGAAAATGCGCGAATCAAGTGTGTTCAAGGCAGCCACATCTCTTGGGTTTTCCATTTTGCAATGTTATTTACTAGTAATTGTCATTTTTTTCTTATTTTGAAACCAATACTGCATCTGTCCACATCTCTATCTTTTTTCCACTGCTTTCTAAGGGCTGGATTTACTAAACTCTGAAAAATGAAAAATAGAGATGTTGCTCATAGCAACCAATCAGAGGCTAACACGGATGTGACATATCAACAGATGTAGTAGAATTTCATAAGAAGAAAAATGGTATTTCTGATGTAATGTAACTTTATTCATTCTCCAGTTTTAACAGAATTTTGACTTTTGCATTGGGCCAGATCCAGAACAACGCTTGTGAGCGAATTTACACGTGGCGGAGACGTAAAATCGCGTTTTGGTAAGTACTGTGTATGCGCACTATAGAAAATACGCTCCGTAACGTAGCGTAAATGTGAACGTATGGGCCATTCACGTATGTGTCACGTAAATCTTTACGTGTGGGTGTGCCAATTTTACGTGAATCAAAAATAAGTTCGTTTTACGTGAAGTAGGTAGAGGCTTGTATGTAAAGTGTACAGTATGGGCGTGCTAGGCGGCGTACGTTCACGTAGTCTATACGACCGTTAGCGGACGTACGCTTTTAAGTTAAGGTAGGGTTTGGGAAGCGGAACTCGGTGAAATACGGACATTCAAGGGGGGGGCCTAGGGGGGGGGATAGAACATCAGATAAAATACGTACATTCAAGGGGTGTGCCAAGGGGAGTGTATAGAAGGTACGCACGCATAAATACGCTATGCGAGTAAACTTATTGCAAGTGGAGTTCTGGATCTACCCCAATGTTGACAATGGGCCTGATCCAGACTTAACGACAGGCAATTTACGCACGCGGCATGTGTAAATCTGGCTGTGGGAACGCACTGTGCATGCGCGCTGCAGATGTTACTCATTATAACTCTGATCTTACGTAACTTGTACATAACTCTGTACGATAGGGTGCGACATCCCTACGCAAGCCGAAAATACGCATTGTGGGTGGAGGGAGGCATTTAAATTGTACAGTATGGGCTGGGTTAGGCACTTACGTACAACAAGGCATTATGTACGACCAGAGATACGCAAGGAAAAGTTAAGGTAGGGTTCTGAACACAGTCAGCTAATTTATGCACATAAGAGGGGAGTGCCAGGAGGAGTGCTTTATTCTTAGTAGTGTGTAACTTAGGTACGTTTGCTTGCGTGTGTAAAATAAGTCTGGCACTAACACAAACAGAATGGAGGAATTTTTGTCACTATTTTGCCACTTCATTCAGTGCCCAGTTCTCAGATGAAAGTGATTTACCCATCAATTATCATTCATAGAGGAAAAAATCTAACTATAAAATATCACTGAAATTATAATATTACAGAAGATGATACCCGGTAAATATGGGACAAAAAGATTGTTTGCCCAAATACTTTATAGGTTTAAAAATGAAATATCTGGTGTGGAAATTCTCCAAATTTCTGTTAGGAGAAACATCTCTGTTTTCTTTTGCCAAGTGTTTGAAGACTATCCATCCACTCAGTTCATGGGTATATACAATACATTAACTTGTGCTCATAAGTTTCAGAATTCTATAACATTAGTTAGTCTACAAAGCAACCCTGGAAGCTGTTCCATACTGGGATTATCTATGGAATGCCCAGCATACGTGTAAGGGGAAGCCTGGCTTTTATGGTGTACAGTTTACTGTTTCCATGCCAGCCTGTGAATACTGCACACAGTGTGCTCAGACATACAGCCTTCTACAAAGCAAATTGTTCTTTTACTGTAAGCTCCCCTTTAACTCTGTAATACATGTATAATGTGTTCTGGGGAAACAAGTCATATACTGCATCCACTGTGCTAAAACAATTAAGAAACCAGCTAGATTCTCCTGCTCATATTTCCTGTTCTGGAATTCATACTATCACTCATCTAGAGCTTTTAATATTCCTGTGGCACCATCACACAGGTGGCTTGGTACTATGATAAATACGCGGCTTCTTAAATGTTAGTAATATGCTATGTGCATTGTGCCACTGCCAAATGCCATCCACCCTGATATGAGCTTATAGCCTCACCTCCCACCCGCTCTGTAAGATACTGTGGAGGTGTAAGACCAGTTCTGGGAGGGGGTAAGGCCAGGCCCTGCAACAGAAATCTTGGACACTTATGTTTTTGAGGCCCCATCCCTCCTCAGTAGTGTCTGCAGCAGTGGATCGCAGGTTCCCTCTGAACCTCGAGGCCTGTCGCAGCCGGACCGGATCCACAATCCCGGGCGTTTTCTATCTGTGTGGGGGGTGTTTATATCTCAGAGGGTAGGGAACTCCCCTGTCACTCCCATCTCTCATTTGTAAAAGTGTTACTTACGCTGTCATAAGGCAGTCCTAAATCACGCTTGCGGATCAGCGGTCCGTCCAACTGCTGATCTGCAGGTAAGTGGAATTCCCATTCCACATTGTATAATTTAAATGCTTCCTCCTGCCCACCTTGGCAAAGCACAGCCCCTTTACTTTTAAAATCCATTGTACGGAACTTAGTAAACCTAATGTAACATCTGGAGGGCACATGCGCCCTCCAGTCCATAGGGCCCACTTATGCACCTTGCATGTGTAAGTGGGCTCTCATACAGACCTGTGAATCTGGTCCACTGTTTCTAGTAGCATTGATGGGCAGAGGACGGGGCTTTACAGTGGCAAATGCAGGATTTGGAAAGGGGGGTTTCTAAAGCGTGTAATACATGTAGTGTATATTACCATACCTCCCAACATTTTATAAGCATCGCCCCTGTGTCAGGGCATAAGCACTGTTGAATTTGTTGTGGCCATTCACCATCTGCTTCCCTATTGCAGCACAGGCCAGTAGCATCTACCTCTATGTCAGTCTGCCCCACATGGCCACGAAGCCATGCCACTTTCGGTGTACCTGCAAAGCAACGCCCTTTATTCAAGTTTTTTCCCTTTTTGCCCATTTATTTCTAGGCAACC
>WWET01000369.1:422365-439575 GCA_011038615.1 Limnodynastes dumerilii
TGCCACGGCTTTATGACTCGATTTGCATAAATTGTGTCATGAAGCTCCATCCCCATGCGGGCATTTTTCATTCGAGATCTCCCGAAGGGAAGAAATAGAAAGTCAGCAGCCCAGCTTCCCCCTGCACTGTTACCGCTGTTGGCCTCTCCCTTTATACACCCACAGGCCCAGCACCCTAGATGGCTGCCTAATCTTTCCTCATAGTAACGCGGGTGCTGGGTGTAACTGTATACCCCATTATATGATGATCACCAATAAATACACAATAAATAAAGATTTCAAACTGCAGATTTTAAATAAATATTACTTTATTTTTCAAATATTTTTCCCATAAGTCACTCACATTTTTATTATACACCACATATACAACACATAACTTTAGAATTACTCTCCACATCTGTTGCATTGTGGTGTATTCCTGGGATGTACATATGGCATGCATCCTAGTGCACATTACCATCATGATTCTGTGAATGAGTTGTCTGCTTTTAAAGAAGAGAGTCAATTCTAGGCATGTTCATCTGTGTGACAATGATTTCATTTTAATTATGACCAGGTCCGGTGCTGGAATCTGTTGCCTAAGCTCATCACATGTGGCAAGAAGCCATGGGACACTTGTGCCATACAAACAATAGAACAGACGCTTAGAGACTTTAAATTATATTGAATTTAATGACATCTATTGATAACACCATTTGTGTCATTGCAGAGCTGAAAATGGTAACTTGCCTGAACAGAATAAAGAAAAGCATATTAGGGAGAGCAGACAATCCCATAAGGGATGTAGTTGCTGCTTCAATGGTATGTATTCGCAGTGATACAGCCAAAAGCATAATTGTGGCAGTATCATTGCCAGCACCTTTTATATGCTGACAATTTTAATTCCAGAATAGGTACCATGTTAAATGGTCTTATTATGAAAAGGAACTGATTAGGGTTAGGTGTTGGGACAGAAAAGGTTAGGGTTAGGCTTCAGAGAAGGAAGGGTTAAGGGTAGGCAACGGGACAGGGAAGGTTAGAGTTTGGAAGCGTAGAGAAGAGACTTAAGGTAAGATTGCTGGATGAGGATGGTTAGGGTTAGGCTGCATTACAGAGTAGGTTAGGGTTAGGCTGCAGAGAGTGGAGAATTAAGGGTAGGTTATGGTATGATGATGGTTAAGGGAGGGTTAGCTGCAGAGAAAGGAGAGGTAAGATTAGGCTGCAAGACAGGGAAAATCAAGGTTAGGCTGTGGATGCATTAAAAGTTATGGCAGCCTCTGTAGTGCGCAAAGTGACCTTTCTAAAGACAGATCATCAAAGCAGCAAACTGCTCCCAATCATACAGTGGCATAGATTCATTTTAAATAAAATTAAGATGCACAGTTCCAGATTATTTGGAATAATATTGCAAGAGTGTTTACACTTCCACAATTTGTTTTGTAATGGTAAGAAAAGCCACATCAGATGATTTTGGTTTTATGAATGTCCTAAAAAGCACTGATGGCACGATGTTGGACAAATATGGGATGTGTGTATACAGGTTCAGTCGTCTGTCTGACTTTTCTGGCAGTCTCCTGTACAGCAGAGGCAGAATCTGTGTATAGAGCCACAATTGTTTCTGCTGTGACCTGCTGGTATAGGGTGTACACATGAATCAGCATCCTCATCGCGACTGAAATGGTAAAAGTCAATGTATGTCAAGTATAATTGCATAAGTTTAGAAAATCTTTCAAAATATCTAGACAGCAAATCATTTGAACTTCACTTTATTTCATAGATCCAAATGACTTTATTATTCTGTTAATGTTGTTGTTGGCTTGTTGTGTTATGGACGTTTGGATGCTCTTGCTATAAATTGGTTATAAGTGGGTCTTCTTTCACATTTATGTAGAGGTTAGCGGTTCGGATTCTGTGAAATCCAACACATTCGAACCTTGGGGTTCCGAGTTGAACCAAGCAATGCCTCAATTCCTCCCACCAAATTCAGATCTGTATTCGAGGCAAAACACAATTTTCATAAAAAAAATTTGAGCCTTGTATTTCCTGCTTCCTGTCTCTGACAGGAAGTATCACATGACTGTGATCAGCCATTCACGGTGGGCTGAACATACAGGAGACTCATATTTGGTTAACAACTACAACTTTTTTGAGCTGAATGGAAAAACTAAACAGAATGCCTGGGATGAGTGATATCAGGGGTGCACCTAAAGTGGGTGCTAGGGGTGCAGTTGCTATGGGGCAACACTCCTCCCTGCACTAACCTTAAATCCATTCCACCCTATTAGCAGCTCCACTGCAGCCCTTCTGATGAAACAGTCCTCATATGCCATTGCTGGTCCTACACACTATCAGTGACCCAGTGGTCCACCCATGGGGGGATTCTGATTGCCCCAAAAGGGGGTGTGGCTTTGCAGGTGCCATGAAAAGGGGCATGGCTTCATTGGCTTGTTGGCTAGACAGACATAGAAGAGGAATCCAACCACAGGGCAGTTACCATAACAAGGGTACCAGTTTCCCCAAACGTTTTACATGGAGTGACAGTGTGAGGAGTTCATGTATTCATCAGTGTCACACACAGACAGAGGTTCCCATAGTCATGCACATAGGCAACTATAGTACCTCCACATACTGGACCAATAATGTTAATGAAGTTGTACTCATAATTTATCTAAGCAGACACTATTCTGCCACTCATACAAGTACTAAGAGCCATTAACCCTTAGGGACAGATTTACTAAACTGCGGGTTTGGAAAAGTGGAGATATTGCCTATAGCAACCAATCAGATTCTAGCTCTCACTTTCTTTTTTCATACTAGAGAATGTCAGCTAAAATCTGATTGGTTGCTATGGGCAACATCTCCACTTTTCCAAACCTATAGCTTAGTAAATCTGGGCCTTAGTCTGCTAAAAAGTGCTAGGAATATATTGGTTAACAGCAGCTTCTATATCCCTCACCCTGCAGCAAGTCCTGTTCACTGTTTTTCCTCTTTATTTATATAGTTGTTTTGTTTTTTTTAAAACATTTTACAAACTATAGAATTTATATATATTTACTGTGGAAGGGACCATAGATATTCTCCATTCATATGTTATATAAACAATAGCAATACATTTGACAAATGTCAGAAAGTGGGATACTAGACAATATATGGTAGCATGTATCAAGCAAACCTCAATCTTTGAGCATTGAGGTGATCCAATTTGAATAGGAATGACTGTAAATGAAAGTCATTCATATAAATAATGCTTTAGGAGCAAAAATACATAAAAATTGCTTGATTTTAAATAAAAAATAAAATACAGATCCAAAACATTACATATTTTTTTCTTTTACAAAACCAAAACATGATGAAGATTTAGAACAAAAACCAAAACATGGGGGTTGGCGCTCATCTCTACATTTATGTCAACAAAAATCACAGTAGAAAATCTATTTCCATACAGGTTCCTTGTTGTTTATACTGAGTGATTTAGCTCAGCAAAACTTGCAACACCAATAAAATGAATTAAACTCTGCTTTTCACAAACAGCATAGTCAGTGTTGTAGAGCAATTATTTGTATTGCTTCTCTCATATTAATCCTATGCAGCCAACTATATTCATTTAGACAGGACAGCCCTAATTTACAGGCAGGGGTAGAGCATTAAGAGACAGAACACGTCCTTACTGCTCCTTTCTATCGCAGTCAGAACTGTCTGCTACAATCAAGTCTGAATAATTGTGTAGGTTTCAGCAAACGCAGATCAAAAGTACACACAAATACCCTACACTATCAGGCACACCTACCACCTAGTAAAACTGCAGATGGAACGATGGGCCAGATCCAGATCTACATTTCCATTACGTTTCCTAGCGTAGCGTGCTTACGCTAGCGTAATTACAATGCACTCCCCTCGGCCATATGTAGCTTAGCCGTGTTGCGCTATTCCAAACCCTACCTTAACTTTTCCAAGCCCCTTCGTTCGTAGTTACGCTGTTGATACGAGGCAGGTACGTACTTCAGAGTTATGTGTCGTAACATCTGATGCACGTATGTGCAGTACATGTAAAATAGCGTTTTTATGCCTCCGGCTAGCGTAAATACTAAAAACTAATACTTAGTTCTGGATCTACCCCAATGTTGTAACCTAGATTGTAATGCTCTGGCTAAACATTTTTTAAGTATTTCTGCCCTTTTCAGTGTTGTATGAAAAAGAATTAGAAACAAAAATACATACCCCAAAACAATTTAGGCCAGCACTTAAAAGGCATTTTCTACTGCAATTTATCCATATGAGGCTAGTATTCCACCTGGATATACTGACATAGGACCATCACATGCTGGGGTCTAGCCCGCTACACACTGATATGCAACAGTACCAAGTACTGGGCTTGTAAAAAAGCACTTTTATTAAAGGCAAATCTCAGCATGTGGGGTATATTTTCCATTGCCTCATGCTGGGTTTTCATTCAATAAAAATGCTGTTTTAAATCCAGCAGACGAAAGTGCTGAATATTGCGATACAATTCTCCCACACAGTTATAATGAATATAATGAATGTTGTTTATAACCAAACACAAAAGCAGAACGAAAACAAGTTTGTTTTGTCAACACATTTACATATAGTCCACCCGTACAATGGTTTAGTAGTCTTGGATGGGCACATTCCCCATTTCTAAATTCACTTTACAGATCTGCTGCCAGTAAGACATGGAGCAGGTTAGTTGTGGTTTGTGCAGTCAACAACACAGACAACAGTATAACAATATAAAAAACTAACAAACAAACCCCACACATGGTGTGGAACTAAAACAACATAGTTTTGTTTTTTAATTAAATGTTTTTGTTTTTGTTTTTTTACACAGGAAATATCAATATTGTACTAAGTAACAGAGTATAATATTCTCAAAACAATTAAACAATAAATGACATTCACTTAACATAAAAAATAAATTAATAAAAACTATCTGCAGTTTTAATGAATATTGAGGTCTGGACAATCATAGATTGGTTACGGTCACTATGACAGTCACAGATTTGACAATCATATAACTAATTCCAGAAGTGAAAATAGACTGGCCCCATATACAAGGGAGTGGAGAGCAAGTCAGGATGAGGGGGGGGGAGGGGAGGGGATACTTGCATTATGCCCCATCCCCCACACTCCACTCCACTCCCAGTCCCAACCACTGCATAAGCAGCATAATGTCAGCTTACACAGTTCTTAGCTGTCAGTCTACTAGTGTTGAGAGCTGTTTAGAAAGACACTGACAGCTGGCAGATTAGCATTGTCCTTTGCAGCCCCCCCCCCTTCTCCCTGGCTAAGCTGTCAGCTGCTAGCAACTATAAACAGCACTATGCACACATAGATTGCTGAGCACCGCTAAACTGCCAGATGCTGACAACCTATCTTTGGCTGTATCATTTCCAAAAGTGTTTTTGAACCTATAGTAAATAAAATATAAATTCCTTAACTCCCAGCACTCTGCTCCGCTCCTGTGCTTCCCTAGTGCTTCCAGATCTCTCCACTCCTGTGCTTCCAAAGTGCTCCTGGCTCTCTCCTCCGCTCCTCTGCTTTCCCTGTGCTCTCGGCTCTCTCCTCTGCTCATGTGCTTCCCCCCAGTGCTCATTGCTTTCTCCGCTGCTCCTGTGCTTCCTCAATACTCCCGGCTCTTTGCTCCACTCCTGTGCTTCCCCAGTGTTCCTGGTGCTCTACCTCTCTCCCCATCACACAGCACAATGATATGTTCTCTAGTAGATACAATACCAGTGGCAGTGGCATAACTCCCATTTGTGCAGGGGGTGTGGCTGCTACAGGGCCCCTGCACTGAGTTCTGAGAGCTGCTAGCAATGTATTTATAAACAATGCTCAGCACCAAATTTTTCCTACACCCACCAGATGGGGTCTTGCCCCTATACCATTCACACTCAGGCCTTGAATTCTTGCTATGGGACCCCTGATCAGTTGTATGTTTTAGGGTAATAAACATAAATGGACGTGCTTCCATAAAGTAGTGGCTAGAAGCCATGTACACACTCTCTTATGTAGGTGAATAACAGTTTCTGAGTTGATACTGATACATGCAACCTGATAGTAGCATACAGCCTGATAGTAGCATACAGCCTGATAGTAGCATACAGCTGATAGTAGCATACAGCCTGATAGTAGCATACAGCAGGAGTAATAAAAGCTGATCCAGACAATAGAAATCAGAGGAAATAGCAGTGTGCTGGGTTTCTTTCTTTTCTATTGTCCAGATCCACAATTGTGTACAACAGGCTACTTATGCAGGCAGAATGTGTAAGCACTCAGGGCCTGATTCAGAGATACGATTTCCCCGGCACTTAGGAGCGTATATTTAAGATCTTAGAAAATTCGCATTACTGCGCATGCGTAGTAATAGTGCAATGCCGTCTACGTATTGGTTAGGAGCGTAAATTCGCTAAGAGCGTAAATTTGAATCGCTCGCAAGCACTTAAGATCTTAAGTGCTGCGAAAGTTTAAGATCTTAAGGATTTGCATGGAAATGGGCGGGGGGAGGCAGGGAAATGAGGGAAAGTGGGCGCGGGCTGACACTTAGGATCTTAAATAAACGCTACTACGTCACTTAAGATCTCAAATGCCAGCGCAGAGTTAGGGTTAGTCAATGGTGGTCTAACTTTAAGATCCACCACTGTTTGCAAGGGGAGTGACTGTTTATGCAGTGGGCTGTAACCTGCTAAGATCTTAACCTTAGATGCGTATATTTGCGATCTTTACGCAATCGCATCTCTGAATCAGCCCCTCAGTGTGGGCATTTTACACTGGTGTAGTTCATCTCTGAGAATGCCCATTTTTCAAAAGGGCTGTTTTCAACAGCACATTTCCGTGGACGGACCTGAAGTTAAACTTCCTGCCCTGCCACAGTTAAGCTGCTATCTGTATTTCCCCAACCTTAACCCTTATGCTAATTCCCAACATAACCCTCTCCTTTCATTACCCTAACCCTAACCCTTCCTTTCCTGCAGCCTCACCTTCCCCTTATGCGATTCATTCCCTCTCCGCAGCTTAACCCTAAGTCTCCAGTTCATCCACTTAGCCTAACCGTAAGTCTCCCCTTCTATGCTTCATCCCCTCCTCGCAGCCTAACTCTAAGTCTCCCCTTTTAGGCTCCATCCCCTCCCTGCAGCCTAACCCCAAGTCTCCCCTTATCCCATCCATCCCCTTCCTGCAGCCTAACTCTAAGACTATCCTACTAAACTACATCCCCTCCCCTGCAGTAACCTGTCCAGTCGTCGGAGCATCGGGAACCATCAGGTCCTGTAGCAGGTCTGTGGCATGAATTTCTGAATGGGGACATTTTTCGCAATACACACAGCTGACAGCTGTCGCCTGTGTGTATGTCAAAAATGGCTACAAAAAATGCTGAATTACGCACAGTAACCAATTCTGACAGTGGGGCGTGACGCCTCGCGTATGTAAGGCCGCATACGCAGGGTTGCCGACTCTCCCGGAATGTCCGGGAGACTCCCGAAATTTGGGCAGTCCTGGAGACTCCCAAAACGAAATTTTGTGTCCTGGTATCCCGGGAGAGCTGGTAAATCTCCCGCAAGTGACTTGAGGCCCGTGGTTTCATGGAAACCACGGCCTCAAGTCCTGCCCCCCTGTCTAGCAACACTAGTATACTAGTGTTGCTAGGGATAGGAAGGGACTTGATGATGCAATTTGGGGGCTTAATGGCACAATTTGCATAAATCGCCTCATTAAGCCCCTCCCCCTGCATGTATCGCTAGCTTCACAACGGGATCTCCCGGAGTGAAGCTGGCAAGAGTCGGCAACCCTGCGCATATGTGATCGTAAAAGTTAAGGTAGGAATCTGGACATAAGTGTCCAGATTTCCTACCAACAGCGGGGAGTGCAGGGGGCATGCACTCCCCGCTATGATGCCAGCCGTAATGACCTTGGGCGCCCGTAAGGCTCCCGTAGGTCTGGATCCGGCCCAGTGTGTGTGAATGGTGTGTAGGAAGTGATATTTCAATTGTTTTAATGGTTCTGTGTAGATTACTCCTACATTTCATGAAGCTGTTTGTATTAACCTATCAAATAATTTGAGCAATCACCATTCTCTGTAAAACAAAACCCACTCAGATACTCTATTTTATTAAAATTGTTTTTTTCTATTTAAATTATTGTTTTGTTGCAGTTTACAACCTCAATCAACAATTAAAGTATTATTGCAAAATTATTAATAAAACAATTAAATGAAATGTCACATTTTTCATACTTATCTGTCATGGCCCAGGATTAAAATTGATTGGGTGGCTATGGTGACACCAAGAAGAACAAATAGATTAAAATTTATTTATAGTGGAATCCGAATTCAGAGAATGGGTTATATTTGGAATAAGAAAACCTGCACCAAATACGATGCATACACATTTTATTTACTAACTTAATCAGCTTCCTAAACAGTGCACATGTAGACTTAAAATACTCAGGATATATTTCTCCCATTTAACACTTTTTCTTGCTAAAATCATACCACTGTGTATAAATCTGGTATAAAGTTATGGTAGCCTAGAATCATTTTCTCATTTTAGCAAGTAAAAGGGGATGGCCCATTTTTGAATGTGATACAGCTGCCAGCTGAATTGCGGCTGTACCATGTTTGAAAAACTTTGGCGTTTCGGCTGTTACTTGTTTCCAATAGTGAAATGGAGAGAACCGGGAACGGACTGCAGGGACACCAGGGAGGGAACAGGGATGGCCGTTAGCATTAGGCTGTGAGACATATAAGCTTAGGGTTAAGGTAGGGTGGCGGAAGATGGTGGGTTTAGGTTAGGGTAATAGAGGGGGGAAGGTTAGGGTTTGGCTGCAGAAGATGGAGGGTTAAGTTTAAGGTAATTGATGGGGAACTTAGAGTGAGGATTAGCAAAAGGGTTGGAGTTAGAGGAAAATCTTACCTTTCGGAGAAGCAGGATTCCTGTCTTGACACATCGCTGGGTCAACTTCCTCTGAACTTGCAGCAGTCGCAGTGACTGCTTTCGATATTTAGCAGTCAAAAACTGATGTAAAATAGACACATCGGGCCGGATCCAGACCTACGTTCCCTTTACGTTTCAACGTGTGCCGTATTTATGCTATCGTAATTACTATGCACTCCCCCAGGCTCTCCCCTCGATCATACGTACTTTTACCATTTTACGCTTTCCAAACCCTACCTTAACTTTTCAAAGCGTAACTCCTGTCAGCCGCAATGGCTGCACATACTTACGTGCCTAAGCATGGCCATACTGTACGATTTAAATGGCTACCCCTGTCTCTGAAGCGTAATTACGGGTGTCGTATGTCTGGCACGTCCCTTCGTTCGTAGTTACGCTCTTGATACTAGGATGGTACGTACGTTCAGAGTTACGCGCCGTAACATCTGCCGCAGTACATACAAAATAGCGTTTTCATGTCGCTAGCGGACGTAGTTCTGAATCTGGCCCATCTGACTGGCAAACCACACCCAGGAAAAGTTATTATTATATTACAATTTTGGGTTAGTTTCTCCTTTATGTTCCAATATACTTTGTTGTCACTTAGGTTTTATACATAATTGTCTCAATTGCAAGAGCAGTCACTGTAACAGAGATACTTCTTTGCATGTAATAGAAAGAGAGGAGTCATAAGTCTTCATTTTGCTTTTCTTGTGGTTTTTACTAAAATGTAGACACAAACAACACTAAATAAAGGTATCCTTCTATCTAGAATCTTACAAACGCAAGCCTTCTGTTATATCACTGCGTAACAATCATTGCTCAGGATTCAAGAAAAGTTTTAAACCTGTATCCAGGTACCTCATAACAATTACTAGAGCAAGGGATGTAACTTCTTAAGGAAGACAAAAAGTCGCTGTAAATATAAAACACAGTGTAGGGATGTCTTTTTAGATTTGGGCACTGATGCAAAGTACTATTAGTGTAGGGTCCTTATACATATGCATCAGCCGGCCCTAGACTGCACATGGCTGGAAACGTTACACTAAATTTACTTCATCCTGTCATGATCTAAGCCTGACTCTGCCTGGTCATCATGAGTAAAGGATGTACAGTGTATTGTATGGGGACCAGGTTCATATTAGGGGTCCCATTAGTCAAGATCCAGCACAGACACCATGTAAATCCCTATTTGCTGGACCTACACTAGTACCATAACAGTACATGGTTATATTGTCCAAACCCCATTGGTCAGTGGTAGCCTGAATACATTTGTTGCTGTTAATCTGCTTAAAAGTATCAAAAGATAAAATTACAGCAAGGAAGTTATCTGTATAAATGACGATACCAAGAACTACTTTAATGTCGTAAATTACTATCTTAAAGTGTTAACATCCTAAACTCTTAATCCAACCCTGTCTATATCAACAAGGTGAACTTGATTAAAACAAAAAATTAGAAAGATCTTAAGTAATACCTTCCGTATTACCCAATTTGTGTACTACTGGGGAATGAAGCTAACAATAAATAGGAAAGGTGGTTGAGGTAACACAGTAGAACAGTGTAAACATGCTTGGGATAAATATAAGGATATCCTAAATCTTACACTAAATTCAGGGTAAATAGAGTCTGGGGTCAGTATAGTTCTAAATAAACAGCTGGGCAGACTGGATGGGCCATGTGGCTCTTATCTGCCATCACTTTCTATGTTTCTATGGGTGGCGTTTTCCATAAAAGCAGGGAATGTGGTTTGCCCTTTCAATTTTATTTTTGCGAAAGACCATCGTGCTACAGCTGAATGGAGACTGCAACAGTCTCCATTGTAGAAAGCAGCGGTGATATGACTCCAGCTGTCGAGAACAGGCATCCACAGAAAGGTAAATGTTTTTAGGTAACACTACCCTTAACCCTTTTCTAACCCTAACCCTTTGTTTCCTGCTGCCTAACTCTAACCTTCCTCTTCTTCAGCCCTAACCTTCCATGTCCTGCATCCTAAATTTAACCCTCCATGCCCTTCATTCAGCCTAACCCCAACCCTCCCCTTAAGCCCTAACCCTAACCTTATACCCTCCACAGCCTAACTCTAATATACCACCACAGTCTGTAGCCATTTGGAACAGGGAAATAGGTTCCCCTTCCCAATAGCAATTTTATATTTGTAAAGGTTTTGGAACAATGATAAAGCCACCAACCAGCAACAGTATCCCAAATTTCTGATCAGATCAGGCTTTATTTGGTTGATTGTGGGTGTTATTTTTTTCTGAATTTCACCCAGAGAAATGTTTGAATTTTAAAGTTTGAGGATAAATTATTATAATGTGATATCTGGTGATACAAATTGCTGAACCTTGCCCTGGGTATTCTGTGCTGCTCTGACTTGGGAGGCATTTGTGGTAGAAATAGGGTAAAAGAAAGTGAAGGGTAATAATTCCCTGACTACACCAGACTTTTAAAGTTATAGGTCATTTTAAATTTTTAATACATTTTAAATAAATACATTTTGAATAAATTGAAATAAATTTAAAAAAAATATTTCACTGTGACAATAACTGGAAATTAAGACATAGATTTACTAAGCTAAGGAAAAGTGGAGATATTGCCCATAGCAACCAATCAGATTCTAGTTCTTACTTTCATTTTACATACTAGAAAATGTCAGATGGAATGTGATTGGTTGCTATGGGAAACATCTCCACTTTCCTTTCCTGCAGCTTAGTAAATCTGTCCAGGAGTGAGTGATTACACATTGGCTGAGATATGTAGGGTCATATTCTGATGTATGCTAAGGGGGCATTTTCTGATCGCAATGATTGGAAAATGCCCCCTTTTTGGTACTTTGGCTCATTTGTGGGCACCTAAGTACTGGAAAAGAAAAAGGACAGAAATCTGGATCCAGATGATCTAGATCTGTCCTGGCAAGTATTCTGATGATGGGACGGGCCATAACTGGAAACTCCAGACATTTTACATGGGTGTGGGTCCCTGCTAAGAATGGCCCTATCAATTGCTTATGCCTTGATGAGGTATAGCAATCGATCCCCAGTGCAGCGATTGGCATACTCACCCATTCTTAAAAAAAATTCTAAAAGGGCTGACTATTTGAAATAGAGACAGCCGAAAAAGAACTTTCGTCTGTCTCTATTTCTAAATGTCGCCCATTAGAGCGGGGACTGTAACCGTTTTACATGGAGACAGTACTGAATGGATATTTTTTTAAAGTAAAATGAGATAACATCTTCTTCTCTGTAGATGGTGACCCTGCTGTGTCCTCTAGAATACAGATATATATGTAAAGTTTTGGCATCTTGTTGGTGGTTAATTTGTGTTTATAAAGGGCATCAATAGTAGAAACACCACCACTAACATGATGCTGGTATTTATAGATACCAAATACAGACTGAATAGTAATTTCACAAAGGGAAAAGGTGGTTTTTTTATTTTATTTTAAATGATTTAAGTTTTAGAAGCAAGTTAAGTAAGTCCAACCTCACGTTCTTGAATCTATGTTCCAGGGACTCAGCTTTAAAAATAAAGTTTAAGCATTTTTCCTACTATTAAAACCAACTTTACATTAGTGCAGCGGATTAGTATAATTCCAATCTCAGTTTTCATTCGTTTATCTCTAAGAAGCAAATATCAAGTAGCTAAAGCTACTGTAGAAAGAGCGCTTTATGTTCTGAGGTAATTTATGAGCTTATCGAGAGTCCTATCAGGGAAACGTCACATTCCAGATGTGTAATGGTGGGTGGTGGTATTAGACATTGTCACCATCGTGCTGACAGATTGGGGCAGTAACTGTTGCAAGAAGGTTATTTGTCTCGTGGTTATTCTTAGTCTAGGAAACATGAGACTTCTACTGCATTTATATTATTATATCATTTATTGGCATCACACATCATCCCAGGTTGTATAAGTTAAACATTTACAAAAGTAACACTAAGGGCCAGATTTACTAAGCTGCGTCTTTGGAAAAGTTGGGATGTTGCCCATAGCAACCAATCAGATTCTAGCTAATATTCTATAGTATGTAATAGGAAAGTCAGAGCTAGAATCTGATTGGTTGCTATGGGCAACAGGCAACATCTCTACCTTTCCAAACACACAGCTTAATAAATCTGGCCTTAAGTATTCTAAAAGCCATAGCCAAACATCATTTCATTGGGGTCTGTATCATGGAAAATTGAGAGATTTTAGTGGAGGGATGTTTAATACTGTGCATTATCAATATGTCCTCCCATATCATTATTTATCATGGTTGTAGCCTCTTGTCCTGTTTCCTGCTCCTCTGTCCTATCCCTTATCTGTTTCCTGTTGCTCTGCTTTGTCCTTTACTCTGTCTGATTACAGTGTCCCGCTAATGCACTCTGTCCTTTGTCTGTTTCCTGCTCCTCCACTTTACTCTATTCCTATGTCCTGCTTCTCCACTGTGTCCTTGTCTGTGTCCCGCTCCTCTGCTTTGTCCTGCACTCTGTTCATTGTCTGTTTCCTGCTCCTCCACTCTGTCCTTTACCCTGTCCTATGTCCTGCTTCTCCACTGTGTCCTTGTCTGTGTGCCGCTCCTCTGCTTTGTCCTGCACTCTGTTCATTGTCTGTTTCCTGCTCCTCCACTCTGTCCTTTACCCTGTCCTATGTCCTGCTTCTCCACTCTGTCCTTGTCTGTGTCCCGCTCCTCTGTTTTGTCCAGCACTCTGTTCATTGTCTGTTTCCTGCTCCTCCACTCTGTCCTTTACCATGTCCCGTGTCCTGCTCTTCCACTCTGTCCTGTGACTGTGTCCTGTTTCACTGATTTGTCCTTCACTCTGTCCCATATACTGCTCCTCCAATGTGTGGAGTTACTATAGTGGTTAGAAGTAAGGTTTAGGCTTAGGCTTCAGATTAGTGTTAGGGTTAAGGTTAGGTTTATTGTAATTGCTGCTGGAGCATTGTATAGATATAAAATATTTTTTTCTTTACTTTTTTGGATTACATTGATTATTTGATTCTGTTTAAGTGCATTCACATGGTGACTGAAGCTCTCACATTATTCATAACCTCCAATTACAGTATACATTACAAAGTAATACCATGCTCTTGAACAACCAGAGGCAGAACTGACGAGTTGTGGGCTCAGGTGCAAAAAATATTATTTGGCCCTGATGATATCCCAGGTAACCCAGTGGGGAGCTTCAGCGAAGCAGTTATGATGGCTGTGAGCCCTTGTATCACCATGGGCCCCGGTGCCGCTGCACCTGTTGCATCAATGGTAGTTCCGCCCCTGTGAACAACATATATGATCATGTAGCTGCATTGAGTTTGGTTGCTTAGCACAATTATTCAGAGTTACCCTCTGGATCAGCCTGTTATGATCACAACCATTTCCATTCTTTGTTTATTCTCACTGCACTTTCTGCTGTTCTCACTCAACTGTAGCCTCTGTCCTGCACAGGTGTATTTCATTGCTCTGCTGGACACTATGTTCAGGTACCTCATTTAAACCCCTTGCTCACATCATTGCCTTGTCAGAGCAACAGCTATCATTCACCTACTAATCCATATTCTCAAGCTCGCTTGTATGCTCTGGCTCCCTGGCTCCTGGTCGTGTATCCTGTCATTAGTTCCAGCTCTTCTCGTGTTTCCACTTGTATTATCTCCTTATGGTTCCATTTGTTATCCTGGTGTCTCTGGTTTTGCACTCTCCATAGCTCCATCTCCTGCACTCCTTGAGCTGGAGAAAAATGCATCTTAAGCGAGTAGTACTAAAAATTGAGCTACTATGCATGTTATGTATGTACCATTACGGTATGTAAATTGTGTACGTGCGATCTTTAATGACATCCAGCATTGTATACAAAGTCCATCTAACAATCCATGTAAAGTGTTTGTACATAACAAGCCATGTAAACAGTATAAAAGGGTCCAATGTAGCGTAATATATATTTCTGTTGTTTGTTAAATGTACACAATTAGTGTAGGATGACAATCTATGTGTATATTTTTATAAAGACTGCTCAGCATCCATAATGTTTATGAACTCTTTGCACCACAACATGGAGGTTGCACAAATCAATTTATAAGTTAATATAGAGCAGGTGCTAGCAAGGTATGGGGAGTTTACACAGATACAAAAAAGAACTCCCCATACCTTATTAATTGATTTGAGCAACCTTTATTTTGCGTGTTTGTTTTGAAGCTTGTCTGGGATAGCAGCTGACAGAGGGCGCTGTTTCAGAGTAGCTGTTTTGGAGACTTGGAGACCTCTGTCGGGGGTGATCTCTCAATTTAAAAATACATGATATATGACCCAAAGTTTGGGGCTCTGACAGTTTTAGAGTTAGGACCAAAACAGAAAAGCCTTGTAAGTGGCTGGTGGCTTATCATACATTTGCAAATTTATGTAAAAAAAATTCTCTGACTTTTATTTTAAAGATACAATTTCATGGTTTGTTGCTGGTTAATTGCAAGAGAGCTGTATATTAGCTTATAAATTGATTTGAGCAACCTCCATTTTGTATATATATATATATATATATATATATATATATATTAGATATAATCTAATGAATGCGGCTATTTATTTATTTCTCAAGCTGAAAACCTAACAGTAAATGTTACTGTTGAACACATGAAAACAAATACCTCAAATAATTTATCATCATCATTTTATGATCTGAATAAGATCACTGATTTTATGGCGCATTACATAATGAAATCTTGGAATTCTACAGTGCCTTACACAGATTTAACATTTAAAAAACTGTTTTGTTTAAATAATATGTTGGACGTTGGACAAAAATGATCCCAATGTAGAATGCCTAACTATGAAGTATTTATCATGAAATGGTTGTACTGGCCTGGTCTTCACTTTACAAAATACTTTGGCAGAGATTTGGCTAAATTATTTTTGTCACATTTGAACATGATGACAAAGAAAAAATGCATTGGATATGCCAATTTTTCAAACATATAATTCAATACACATTCTATTCTTCTTTGTTTATCCTTCATTATTTGTTTATTCTGCAACAAATCTCCCTAAATTGCATAAAAACCCCTCTGCTAAGCCCACAATGCATTTTTCTCATGTCAAGTTTAGATCTGTCAGTAGTGCCACATTTTATTTAACACTATGCACAGACAATTTCATTTTCCCATAATAATAGCTTTTGCGGAGAACCATTATTAAACTTATCATAAAAACTTCTGAAGACGAGACCTGTGAAGTTTTGAAAACTTATGTATAACAGCATCTGGATGAGATTAAGTCAACCTTATAAAAGACATAATTGTTGGCAAAAGTATACCAGTGGAGGCCTGTCTACTCCTCCTAAGAAAGCTAATAGCACAAATCACCCCCAAAATATTTTCTATGATAAACATTTGCAAATTCTGTTTCTCATATTTTTACATGATCATTATAATAGAATTCAATTAGTGTTTTTAGACTATAAATCAGTAAGGGAACTAAGTTTATTAAAAGTTGGCTTTTCTTTAGTCTCTACAATAATACATTATTAGATACAAATTTATCTGCAACATTCCAGTAGACTCCTTAGGACCAGTTTTCATTTGTGTTTCAGTTTTCTTGTGCAATCTTATCTACTTGTTTTTCACAATCCCTTTATACCCCGTTCAGATCGCCTCAAAACACCGGCTTTTTGGATGAAAAAGCCGGCTGTAGAAAAACAGCCGGCTTCTAAACGCAATCTGAACGGTCCATTTTCAAAAAGCCGGCTACTGAAAGCCGGTGTTCAGAGTCGGCTAAAAAGAAGGGTTTTAGCCGGCTCTGAACACCGGCTTTCAGTAGCAGGCATGGCGCGTTCAGCCGGCTTTTTCAATGCGTTTCAATGTGGATATGTCTGTTCTGCACATGCTCAGATAGAACACATAGCTCTTAATTCTGGATTTGGCCCATGGTCCCTGTGGGAGTGAGGAGAACTAAGGTTGACATCTACGATGGTAAAGGTAACTTCACAAAGCTTGTAGACTGGACCCAAGGATTATCCTTGTGGACCAAGTTTCAATTTGTCATTGTGAACTTTAGTTTCACAGCTTAAGCTAGTTCAGTCTTTTTTCACAGATGACAGGTGTCGGTATAACTGTATGCTCTACATAACTTATTCAGTGGACTAGTAATTTGAAAGCCAGTTTTTTTGCTTTATTACTCTTATACCCCTTTCACATCTGCCCCCCCCCCCCCCCCCCACTCACTCGGCTAGTTCAGTTTCACAGATGACAGGTGTCGGTATAACTGTATGCTCTACATAACTTATTCAGTGGACTAGTAATTTGAAAGCCAGTTTTGTTTTTTTG
>WWET01000369.1:453496-468109 GCA_011038615.1 Limnodynastes dumerilii
ACAAGGTTTTTCGATTACTTATTCTTGTGTGTAAAATTTGCCTTGTAGACGCTTATCAGTTAGGTTACAAAAAGTATATCTGACATGCAAATAGGAATGCAATGGAAAAAACACAAAAAAACAAAAATCAAAAAACAAGAGAAGAACAAAGTAAAGGGACAACATCACATAGTCAAACCATAAGAGAAGAGGATTAAAGATAAAGAGTTGTCAGCATCTGGGCCCACACTCATGCGGACAATGGAGACCATAGCCAAACCCTGGCCCATGGAGTGACTTTTACCATTCAGTTACTACTTCGCTCCGCATCTGTTAGGTTATATTACTCTGTACCTGACATATGCCTCTTATGTAGAATTGGTTGTTTTACTATGCTTGGTATCTTCTCTATTGTGTCTTGTTTGATATTGTTGGTTTGCCAATAAAACAAATTATACAGAATAAATAAATAAAATAAAAATAAATGTCAAATGTCCCAGAAACCATATCCAATACAGACCTGCCTACTTATCTGGTAGGCTTATTCAAGCACTTGGTTCCCTACCTCATCCTAGCCTTCCCAGTAGCAAATGCGCACAACCTTCAGCACAGAGAAATTAAAGCCGAGCCGGCCGTAATTCCCTTGGCGGCCATAGGTCTGGATCAGGCCCATAGTGTGTAGCTGGCATTATGCAAACTCATACAACCTACCCTTTGTATCCTTTTAGTTGCACTTATTTTAGTCAATAGAATTGAAATCCTTAATAGACAACAGACTGATTTACTTTAAACCTGGACATACTCTGTTTGTTGCCAGATAACTGGCTGATCAAGTAAAGAAAAAGACATGAGTTATTTGAACAAACTTGACTTCTCTGATCTGATCTGACAAACTGACCAGGAAGTCATTTATATTTTATGTTTCATTTCTTATAAACATAAACAAAAAAATGATTATCCATTATGGGGAGCTTAACTTTTCCATCTTACATTCTCTTCTACCACGCTGTACTGTCCATGTGTGGTGGTGAGCAAGCCTTCAAAGTGAGTACATTCCGTCTGAGGTAAATTCCAGTTTGTGCTTGCCTCCTAAGAAGTGTCATTGGCCATCAGATGGTTCTTTGTTGAGATGATGGGAACCTGGTGTTTATTATATAAAAAAATGCTTAGACATTGCATAGAGCTAATTTTGGTATATTCTTAGCAGTAATTAAACCCAACTGCTTCATGATGGAACGGTCATCAGAGTATTTAATGAAAAGGAATGGAATCAGCGAGGTGCCGTTTGAAAAACCATTTTGTGGTTGTCTCCTGCAGTTCTAGTACTTGGCAGTTTTACATAGAAACATCTGTCTTCCAGAGTACATGGGATGAGCTACACTGGGACATCTTTATGTGTTGTGTTGGCAAGATTGTTGTCACTGTCAATAACAGTTCTGCAAAATCTTATCTGTGAATTTATGCAATAATTATGAGGAAAAATCAATAATAAAGAAAATTGTTTCCTACTTGCAGCTAGAGGAATGGTGAAGGTTAGGGTTTTGGTTTAAACCCAGTTTAGTAAGTTGGTTATTCAAGGTTTCAAGTTCTTCAAGGATTTAGTTCATAAAGTCTTGTTTAATGGTATTACAGAGTAGCACTAAAATATAGTAAAATAGACACTTTAAGGAATCAGTCTGCATGTCAGCAGGGGTTCTAAACCAGTGGTGGTACTTGGACCACTGTCAGGTGATACTGAGGGCAACTTTGAATGATATCAAATGGCTGAGGACATCATTTATAAAATATCTTGGGAATAAGTAGCATATGTAGAAAAAGAACCTTAAAATCACTGAAAAATATGTAAAGAACAAAAAAAAACTAAAATATATTAATGGGTTGAAGGTATGTATCTACATAATCTGTACTTGCCATGATTCCATAGAGGGTGACTGGTACTCAGCAAAAAAAAAAGTTGAGAACCGCTGGTCTAGAGGAAATAAAATGTTGAAGAGAATACTATTTCTAACTATATCCTGTTAACGGTAGTTGTTAGTCCTTCATAGATCCATAGGTCCATTGTACAGATGCGTTATCCTTACTGTATCCTTCCAGATTGATATTACTTTGACAGAGTGGCTATGCTGAAAAAAAGCAACATCATGTGACACAATATTGTTTAATCATCAGTTTTGAATGTTCAACAAATAATAATAACTTGTGATATCAGCTAATAACAGAAATGTGCTATCTTATGTATTGTGCAAGCAGAAGGATAGATAAAGGTGGACACATTTGAAAAGAATCATTAGAGGTTCATAGATATTTGCCATTGCTATTGTTTGTAAATTATTTTTATTTAAGTCACGTTGTACATATAGTCAATGAGGCATCACAGATAAGCAACATACATCAGTAGATAATTGTATTGAAAAGGCGAAAGACAGGCTCTACTTTTGGTCAGTGGTACATTAATGAGTCAAATCCGTGGTGACACGTAATAAAGTTATTGTGGAATGTGACTTCTAGTAAACTAGGTCTGGATTCAGCCCAAATTGAGTAAATCTCGGGAAGGGAAACAGGGGAGGTTGGTCATGTGTAGGGGTGGGGGTGGATGGGGAGTCCAGATAGCTGGGCAATTATAGGATTTTCCAGTGTTACCCAACACATAAAACTAAAGAATAGTGAAATAAGGGTTAGCCATAACTCCTGTAGGTCTTGGCTGTGAGAAGATCAGGTGTATACATTATTATTGGTCTTGTTTTATGGATTGGTAGGTGGGCATATTGGGAGATGGGAGTTCAGTAAATTTTTATATTTGTCTGAGGCTTGGAATTCTAGCCAGAAAAACCAGGTATCTCTAAACCTTTCATACCCTTGTCCTGGACCAGAAGTGAGATCATCTGTTTCCATATAAAAGTTTACTCTTGCGAGCCATTCCTGCATAGTGGGTGGGTTAGGGGATTTCTGCCATTGCTATTGTAATTCTACATCCTAACAAATCACCTATTATACCGGATAGTGGATGGATAAGTTGTTTGTATGTACACAAAGCATAGGACTGACTCTCTCCAGCAGCCAGAGGGTTAAAATGAGAAGTCACTACTTCAGAAAATAGGCACAGCTGGGTTTCCGAAACCCAGAGATGTGGAGGTAGCCCCAGGTTTCAAATGACTCCGGAACACAATAGTAAACATCCTGAGCGGCCTCTATTTCCTATTTTAGTTTATTTTTTTCTCAAGATGGAGAAATGTACACATCACACAGAAGAAATTGCCTGTTACAATTTCCAAAAGATTTATGACCATAACAAACTAGTTCTACATATAGAAATGTAATGAGATATTCAACTTTATGAGGGACGGAAGCATTTGACTCACTCATAAGATATATGCCCACCAAGATACAAAATGTAAACTTTTGGTTAACACTTAAAGAAATTGTGATTTTGTTATTGATATAAATGTATTTATTTATTTTTTGAAGAATCTGTTTTTGGAGTTTGAACATAATAGTAAATCTTACAACAATTTTCTCATTTCACCTGTTAATCAACCGCTCAAATTCAACAAATGTAAAGGTGGCCATACACTAGAGCGATTATTGGCCCAATCATCCAATTATCACGTGATCATCAGGCAAATCATCGCTCTAGTTTGTGGCCAGGATACATTTTTTTAAACGTTAAATAAACGAACCAGAAGTGCTCTGATATGATTATTTGCTTTTTAAATATGTTTGATTTAGATCAGAAGCAAGCTCCTGATATTTTTGTAATGTACACAAAGAGACAGGCTGCACAGTGCTTCACAGTATAAACATAGGGCCAGATCCTGAGCAACGTACGCTAGCCGCTGACGTAAAATCGCCAATTTGTATGTACTGCGCATGCGCGCGGCAGATGTTACGCAACGTATTTCTGATCCTACGTAACTTCAGCGTAAATACGAACGAAAGGGCGTGTCTTCCATATGACACCTGGAAATACGCTATAGGCGGAGGGAGGCATTTAAATTGTACAGTATGGACCGGATTAGGCCGTTATGTACGGCAATGTATTACATACTGTCACAATATGCGGCAAGTGCCGCACTTACCCGTTCGGCTGCGCACTCTCCACGGTCCACTGCAGGTGCTCTGCTCTTCTGGCTGACAGACTCCACTACTCACCATGCTGCAGCTTCATCTCGGCGTCCCACATGTGTTCTGGCGCCAGCATCAGCGGCGCCTCCGGTCCGTGGGCGCCGCCATCTTGAAATACTCACATGACGCTGTCCATCAATGAGAATCCTCTTCTACGGTCCTCCAGCCAATCGGTGCACAGGGCGCTCTATTTAAACCCTGTGCACTCTATCCTCGGTGCCCAGATCTACTTGGTCTTCATGAAGCTGGCTGTCCTGATTCATCTGTCCTGTGCCTTGCCTAATCCAGTCATGTGCCTTGCCTGATCCAGTCCTGTGCTTTGCCTGATCCAGTCCTGTGCCTTGCCTGATCGAGTCCAGTGCCTTGCAGACTCCAGTCCAGTGCCTTGCAGACTCCGGTCCCGCAGACTCCGGTCCCGCTGATTCCGGTCCTGCTGATTTCGTCCTGCTGTTCCAGTCCTGCTGATCCAGTCCTGCTTATCCAGTCCCGTCGATCCAAACCAGTGCCATGCAGACTCCAGTCCAGTGCCATGCAGACTCAAGTCTAGTGCCTTCTCTGTGGATCCTGACCCAGCTATCCCGGTCCAGTTTCAGTCTGCTATCCAGTGCCGTGGTCCTCGCAGTCCGGTCCAGTTCCAGTCTGCTATCCAGTGCCGTGGTCCTCGCAGTCCGGTCCAGTAGCCTTGTGGTCCAGCTCGACCCAGCACGCCAGCCCGGCGCACCCCAGCCCGCCAGCCCAGCACACCCCAGCACGGCGCTCCCCAGCACGCCAGCCCGGCGCACCTCAGCACGCCAGCCTGGCGCACCTCAGCCCACCAATCCTGGTCCAGTCACAGCTACCAGTCCTGATCCAGTCTACGCCAGTCCTGTTCACTATACCTCAACCCTGCAGTCTCAGCAAACCGGACTCATCTCGCTCCCATTCAGCTTCAACTTCACAATTACCGCAACTCGAACTCATCGTACATCCTTCGCCTTCTACATTGCTCACGGACTCTTATCCTCACCAGCACTCATCCATTCCCTTTGGTCCCTCTGCCTCCTTTGATCCAAAGACTGTTCTTTATTATTGGTTACCCCTTGCAGGTCCCACCATTCCTCGCAGTTCGTGACACGTACGTCCGTACTTTCGCTTGGAAATGTTAAGGTAGGGTTTGGCAAACATAAAACGAGTAAAGTACAAGCGAGGGGAGTGCATAGTACTCATGATAGCGTAAATACGCTATGTCAACAAGAGTAAAACAACTTAGGTCTGGATCTACCCCATAGAGGGAGAGAAGACACTGGTCCTCTCTCCCTCTGTTGGGTCTACTGTCCATGCAACATGAGATTCTGCAGTACTGTCACAGTAAACCCAAGAGAGGGTGAGAGGAAACAGTGTCCTCTCTCCCTCTATGTGTGTACTGTGACAGCACTGTGTAGCAGAACCTCTCATTCACAAAAATGCTGCATGGGTCTCCTGTCAATCTTGAGCCAATCAGAAAAGACTGCAGCCACCCAATGGGCTAGCTGCAAGATTGTCCTGCTAGGATCATCAATCCCAGCAGGGATAGAGTATAGTGAAGATATCAGGACCTCTCCCCAGGGGAAAATCGTTCCGTTTATGGGGCCACCCTCTGCTGAGACTGATAATCTGCCTAGTGTATGACCATCTTAACACACACATAATGGGCTTGATCCAGACCTACGGTCGCCCATGTGTTTACGCTTTTCGTAAGCGTAAAAGCGCCCTTTAGTAATTACAGCGCATATGCATGGCCAATGTTACGCAAAGAAACACTGAGCATATGGGCCTTGAGTGTACCAGCTTCGTAACAACACATGAAGGGGCGTGCCAAACATACAAAACCCGTAATTACGCTTTGAGGGTGGGGTGAGGCATTGAAATCATACAGTATGGGTGTGCTAAACGTTGTAACTACGCAAGGAGCCTACGGACGCCCGTGGTTACAGAACCATCCAATCTTTTTCTATTTCTATCTTAAGCTTTGGACGATATCCAAGTGCAGAAGCCACTCCCCTCACTTACATGGCCTTTCCATTGCGTCCTCATTTAATATGGAGATGCATCAAGGGCAAGATTTACTAAGATGCGGGTTTGGAAAAGTGGAGATGTTGCCCATGGCAACCAGTCAGATTCTAGCTCTCACTTTTCTATTACATACTAGATAATGTCAGCTAGAATCTGATTGGTTGCTATGGGCAATATCTCCACTTTTCTAAACCCACAGCTTAGTAAATCTGGCGCTGTCTGGATAGGGCATTAAGCATCAGCATGCCATTCATGTAGAATTGAAATGCCATCCTTGTTCTTACAATCCTAGTAATTAGAAAATTGCCCTCTTACCATAAGTCAGTATCTTATGTGATTAGTATATATTGCAATAGTATATCTCTGACCATGAGGCAAGTCAAGCTACCGTGTGTAAAAAATACACATGGTGGGCATCAGAATGCATGTAGATAATACAGTAAGGGCCTTACATATGATCCTGCATTCCACATGCGGAGACTGAGATAGAGTTCTGCATGCAGAAGGGAGAGTGCATGCCCCTCGTACAGACAGAATATAGGGTTGCAAATTACGTGTGGTTCCAGCGCACAGTGAATAAGAAAAAATACTGTTGTCTATTAAAACATAAGAGCAAAACACAAGTAACAAAAATTAAATACTACTAAAACTTACGAAAACATGACATTAACAAATGGTAGAAATATGTAATATGGTTATGTGGACTGCAAAGAAACTTAGCTTTATTTTAACAACTAGATTAAACAGAGTAGATAATAACAGTCTTATAACACCATAGTCACTTTTTCTGCTGCTTAACTTGCAAAACGCGAGGCATCTAACATCATGGTCTAGCAAATAATAACACATCATTAAATTTAATTAAAGTTACAAGACAATGTGTCTGAGATATTTCACTGCAGACAATCAGGTGAATCTCAGTATCTTGGAGGATCTAAAAATTCCAGTCAGCGTAAAGCCAGGTAGCAACTGACATAAAAATAATGCAGGTAATAATGCATATAACCCACAATGTGTTATTATATGATCCATATATATGCAGATGGGACTGATGTGCACTGAACTGTGGTATGCAATTGCAGCTTGTTAATGTCTCTTTGATTAGTGATGGGCAAGCAGTGCTCAGCTTCTTTCTGTTTTGCTGTCAGATTTATTAGTTATAGCTTGTAACACTTGTCTCAATCTATTGCTAAAGTTAATGGACCTGTTCCAGACTTACTAACGACAGCCGACTTACACAAGCGTCTTGGGTGCGTAAGTCAGGCTGTGCATGTGATGTTATGCATCAGGGGCCGCATTCAGACCACTGGACGTATTGCATATCCATCCGGTGTTTACCGAAATTGTATACTGCGCATGCGTAGTAATTTTTAAACGGAATCTACGTATCTTTTCGGTACGTAGATTGAGTATATACGGTCTTTTATACACAATCTATGTACCGAAATCATATGTAGATTACGTTAAAAAATTACTTTGCATGCCCAGTATAAAATTTCGGTAAACACCGGACATATATGCAATATGTCCGGTGGTCTGAATACGGCCCCAGAACTTGTATGTCTGGGTGTGACAACAATCCATCCATGTGAGGATATGTATTGTAGGGAGGAGGCATTTTAATTGTACAGTATGGGCTTGGTTAGACACTTCCATAAGTAAGAGTCAAGGGCGTAACTATAGGGGGTGCAATGGGTGCAGTTGCTATGGGGCCTGGTGGCTTAGGGGGCCCGCTCTCCTGGCAGTCAGCTAATCACACCTGTATTGGCACTGGCTGTTTCATAAGCAATGCTGCAGAGCATGAGAAAAAAAAATGCAGAGCGGAGACCTGAGCTGGGGGACCCGCCAATATTCTGCTATGGGGCCCACAAAGTTCTAGTTATGCCCCTGGCATCCTGCGGAGAAGATACAGCAGGGTTATGGACATGGAAGTCATCTTAAATCCGCACGTCAGAGGGAGTGTCATAGGAGTGCACTGGTCTCTTATGTGCAGACTTTAGCAACTCTGTGCGTTCTTAAGTCTGGATCAGGCCATGTGTGGACCTTTTGGATGGAAATACACCAATATAACTCTACTTACTGTTCTTTTGGCACTATTGCTACCTCCACACTCTGGAGCACTTGATAACATAGGGCAGATCCAAACCTTTGTGCGTCTTCCATACACACAGGGATTCCTGGACACGAACCTCATCTTCACTTCTCCTCACAGATCTGCCTATCACCGCCCCCGGCACTTACCTGACTTACCTATGCCAATAGGCATGCGGAAGTTAAGTGCCGCCCCCCCATATGGATTTTTAGTTACATACGCTAGGAGATCTGTAACATAACATCTGTCGTGCACATGCGCAAGTGCTCTTGCAGTCCCTGCTCCGATGGGCTGCCTTTAGGAATAGAGACAGACGAAAGTTACTTTTTGGCTGTCTCTATCTCGAGTGGCAGCCATTCTAGAATTTTTTTTATGAATTGGTGGCTGTGCCGATCACCCATTCATTTTCACAGGACCCGCCTCAGATAACTCTGTGGAGGTGAGTTACCTCTCTGTTAAGAGGGGTTAGGGTTAGGTGCTTAGGAAGGGAGGGATAGGGTCAGGCCAATATAAGGGGAGGATTAGGGTCAGGCAACGGGGAGGGGGGTCTTAGGGTTAGGCTATAGAGAAGGTAGAGTTAGGGTCAGGCTATGGGGTAGGGAGGGTTAAGGTCAGGCTCTGGGGAAAGGAGGATTAGGGTCAGGCTGTGGGGAAAGGAGGATTAGGGTCAGGCTCTGGGAAAAGGATGGTTAGGGTCAGGCTGCAGGGAAAGGAGGGTTAGGATAATGGAAGGGGAGGGTTATGGTCGGAATTAGGGGAAGGGTTGGGGTTAGTTTTTAGGCTTACCTGTCGGACCACCATGTTCGGATTGATTGCTATGCCTCATAGTAGCATAAGCAATCGATATCCCAGCCTATCAAAATAGAGCCGTTCTTCCCGGGGACACACATCCGCGCAGGTGTTACTTTTTAGTGAACTTACATAAGAGGCTTTGATATGTCACCTAACATTACTAAATGAGCAACAGGCCCATAGTGTCATTCCAGCATATCTCCCATTACTACAGCCTACAACAGGCCCATATTGAGTTATATAAAGAACCAACCCCAGTCTCACCAACAGCGCACTGCTCTTTATCCCCTTTCCTGTGTTTCTCTATATTTGGATGGTTTCTTGGTTTAATGTTTTTTTCCTGAAACCCAACATGGGCCGGACATGATTCTTGGCAAATCTATATATAGACAAATAGGCAAATTTGTTGTATCCTTCCATGAAAAAGAGCCCATATTTTTCTGTTTTCTTTGAAACAACTTGAAACTAAAAAGTCATTGGCATTCATTATTGTTTATTCCATATTTAATAGAAATCACATTTTTCATTTACATTTGAATTCAAAAGAATAGTTGAAATAATAGAACAGATGAAAATGCTAATGACAAAAATGATGGGAGCCTTAACCTCATATTTTATTGCACAACCTTTAATTTAGTTATGTGTTATGGACCTTCCTTTGTATGGGCTCCACCTCCGATACACCGATGGACCACATGTACGCAATCTACATAACAAAACGCTACGTAGATAGTGTAAAATTGTTACTACGCATGCGTAGTAGCTAAAAACGTATCACTAGGCACGTAAGTTCAAAAATGCGGTGTTGTGAATCTGGTCCCAGGTGTGGACGCTCTTTATATATCACAGCAACCTGAGATTTAGCTACATTGCTTTGATAAAGTCTGCAGTGCAGGGTGCACACTATACTTTACCTTTTCTGCCTTTTATTGGAAACAGATTCTGTGGACTTTGCCAGTTTCAGCATATCACCGCATTCCAGGCTGTATGAGATCCATCAATTGATTGCATGCTCAATATTCGAGGGTTGGAGAGGGCTGAACTTTCTATCACACATTCCGGGGAATCGGGAAACCCTCCTAACCTCTGCACTCCACCTCAGGATTGCGATCTGACTGTTCCTATATTCACCTGGGCTTTGTGAGAATGGATCTTTGCTTTTTATCATCTATGCACGTATTGAATTACCATCTATGGTTCCTGAACCATTACTATATGTTTATTCTATAGTGGATGCCTTCACAGTGGCATCCACTACTGATGTGCTCAGTCGCTGATGTAGCCTGACCTGGGAGTACAGATGGTATCTATGTGTAAGTTTGCATTGGCTCCTTTTCTACAGTTCTTACTAGACTTCTATTTAATCTGGGGTTGACTTTCCTCTTGCGGCTAAAACCATTGAGCTACAATCCCATGGATTTTAAACATCTTACTATTTTTTGCATAAGTAGTCACAGGAACATCAATTTGCATAGAGTCTTTAAAAAGCGCTTTCCTAAAAACCTGGGTATGGGGACCTTATGAAATTAAACCTGTATATTGCATTTAACTGTTTCAAAAGTGAACTGGTTGTTTAGAAATGGAGCGCAGGATTGGAAGCCGCATGGCAGGAAAAGTCCTTTTGAGACTTTTGAGAAAGGGAACCTGCTGAAACGCGTCAAGTGTCAGCTTTTTCCTCCAGTATGATGACTCGATCCTGTGGTCCACTTTCAGCCTTATCACCATTGTGCCTGTAACGGACGTCCACACAGCAGACCGAGGACTGGCATTTTCACCATCTTATTAACCCTGGTTCGGACGCCTCTGGTTCATTATGTGCTGTGCTTTTACCCTGAGTTGATACTGTCATAGATTCCTATCGGCACCTAGCAGGTGCATTTAGTCGTAACATTGTTTCTTTTATGGTTTTTAGTGTCTATCTGTGAGTTGTTGCTTCTTAGTAAGACCAGTAATGTAAATAATTTACCCATATGTTGTTTATGTTTTCTTTTTGGTATGGAAAACTCTCTGAGGAATTACTGATTACAACCCATAACTGGATTCTTGTTTGGATTTGAATATTTCGAAGTGTATCTAAAAAAAACCTTTTTACTTATATGCATTATGCCGGTTTTACGTTTCTCCGTAGGAGTCTCTGATTTGTTGCACAACCTTTGTATTTTAGCGCAGTCTTACAAGGTCTTTTACCCAGTTTGTATCAATCTGCTTGAAGATGTGGCCTGATCCAGACTATTAACTGATTCAGAGACTGAAAATAAGAGAGGAAAGTTTCTCCTGGGCAAAACCTTGTTGATTTCAGGGGGAGTCATATATCATCCATTGTGTCCAGGCAGCCCAAAATGGCTGCTTTTCTCCATTTTAAATGTGCTTTTATGCAAACGTGTTATTAATACTGTGTAGAACCAGACGTTCAAGGCCAAGGCATGCCGATAAGGCAGCTTATTGGGAGCAGAGGGTATGTGACACTAACATTATGCAGTGCTAGCTTATACTGTGCATTTGTAGAATGTAGAAATTAGTTAGATAAGTAGTACCAATTAATGTGCTTAAAACATGATTACAACCTAATAAGGTAGGGTGTTCCGGCTCTGTTGTTGTTGAGGTAGAAAAGACTTGGCACAAAGTCAGCTCGCTGGCTTCACCCGGGACTGATCTGACTTAATGCAGGAGTGATCTGGGCTATGAATGCAACTGATTTGACTAAGTGCAGGGCAAATCCGGGCTTTGTACGTAACTGACCTGCCTTGAGTGCAGGAGTAACCCGTGCTTTAAACGTAACTGATCTGACTGAATGCAGAAGTGACCCAGGCTTGTATGTAACTGACCTAAGTGAGCACAGAAGTACCAGTTGGCCTTTTCCAGCTCGACAACAATGGAGATAGGGGCCCCTGAAAACCTGTTGATCATTATCAAGCAATAACTACCAGCGGAAGCTAACTATTATTCATGTATTTTGCTTAATTCTTTATTAAATACTATAGTTGATTAAGAATTGTCTTGTGTGGTGTCATTTAACTCTGAGTATTTACCGAACCTTAAGTTCCACTGGGAACAATCCATTGCAAACAGTATTAGAGTTGAGAGGTGGCGTTTCCCAGACCAAGTCTAATTAGTAGTGTAAAAGTAAAGCTGGTCACTATCTGTGCACAGTAAGCAAAAACAAAGATATATCCCTGCATGCAATAAATACAATTAATTTGACTTCCCCTAAAATCAACATGGTTTTGCCCAGGAGTAACTTTCCTAACTTATTTTCAGTCTCTAATTCAGGTCCTTAATCTCGACATCCCATTGACGCATGCAGTATTAATGGGTAATTGTGTAATTGGGGCATCTCTACATACTACCTGTTCCAAATAAGAATTTTTTATTCTATTTCTGGCTCTGATATGGCCGCGATTCAGTGCTGGAAATCAGTAATGCAGACCCTCCAACATGACCCATTCCATTAGGTACAATTTAATCCGCTCCTGTGCTTCCAACTGTCACTCACCTGGTTTAAATTAATTAACTGATATTTAAAAATCTATTTGCCTTTTCAACACAGGTGGTTACCATAGTAACTGACAGTTGGAAACTGAGGAGCAGAATATTTTGTACCTAATGGAATGGGTCATGTTGGAGGGTATGGTAATGTGAAGCGGAATGCATCTCAAAAATAATGTCATCGTTCCTGACAATCATTGTATTGATAGTTTTCTGACATTGGGACCTTGGGTAACGATGAATCACCAGTTTTTGAGAGTTACAGATCTAAATACCTAAAAGGTCCTGAAAGGAAAGTCCTACAGGGTGGCTACTAGAAAAATCTCTTTAAAAATCCACCCAGAGCACTTAATCTGCCAATGTCAGGGCTACATGCTAAGCACTATAGCAAAGCACATGTGTAGTGTAAAAGTAGATTGTAAGCTGATTATATTGTACAATAATACAAAAAAAACTAATAATATAACAATGGTGAAAGACCTATAATATAAACAATAAACAAAACAATACTGAGCTAGACACAGACACCATTTTTGTTGTACTACATTAAGAAAACACTTGGATAATGTCAAATTTGATGAGATTTTTATAGGCAATTAGTGCCCATGAGTGATGCTCTTGTCAGATTCGCTTAGCATGTTAAGCACTGGTTGCCAAAAGGTCATTTTTTTTATGCTGCTCATTTCTGATGGTTATTTATTATTTAATAAATATATATTTCTTCCAAGATCTGATTGTATTAAAGTACATACATATACCATTTCTCAGATATAATAAGACATATAATATATAAGCATAGAAGAGTCTTATAAAGAGCACCAAGGGTGTGTGTACAAGGTATGGGTTGAGTTGCCCAGGAATAGGCCAAGGTACAAAGTCCTAACACAATTAGGACACTAGAAGCCAGATTTACTAAGGTGCGGGAAAGGAAAAAAGGAGATATTGCCCATAGCAATCAATCAGCTTCCAGCTCTCACTTCCCTATTATGTACTAGAAAATAACAGCTAGAATCTGATTGGTTAGTATAGGCAACATCTCCACTTTTCCATTCCAGCAGCTTGGTAAATCTGGCCCCAGGTGACTGGCCCCAGAAGAGTGGTTAGCTACCATCAGTAATAAATAAATTTAAATAAATTTTAAAAAAAACTAGACTTGTAAACCTGTATAATTAATAAATAAAAGCACCAAATTATAGTTGATGCTAATTATTTGGAACAATAGTGGCTTGATACTATGGTGATATTGTCTTAAATCTCCTTGCCCATCTCCAACAGGTTTGACTTTCAAAATGAGGTGATTGAAATAAGAGTGATCTGTTAATTAGACTTTAATTAGACCTAAGGTAGACTGCTTCGTGGTGTGTCTCCAATAGTTCACAATCGCAATGGCGTGTGCACCCGCCATTGATATTAGCAAAGGAGGGTTGGATAGGGTGCAATGAAGTTAAAATCACAAAAATGGGACCCCAAAAAACCCTCTGATGTGTTTAATCCCTCCTGAGATATCTTCAGAGGCATATGTGTGTTTGTTCAGATAGGCGTCTTTTAAAGTGTCTAGGAGATTAATTAGTTCACATCTGTTGATTGAACTAATTCAAAGCTATTCATCACATCATGGCTCTGATTCAGAGCTGCGCTTCAGTCTATTTTTCAGACGGAAGCGCAGCCAAAATGTCTACTGCGCATGCCCAGATCAGGAGCGCGCACAGAAAGATGGGTGCAAAAGTACCCATCCATCTGTGATCGCATCCGACCAGGCTGCGCCTGTGGAATAATATTTAATTAAGAAAAGGGTCGCTTTTCTCATTTAAATACTGTTTCCACTGCGGTCCGGTGGCTGCTTAATAAGCCTTACGCTTACACCATCTCTTGAGATGGTGTAAGTGTAGCTGCAGCTCACCGGAGCTGAAAATAAGAACAAGTAATTAGTGGAAAAAAAAAAAATCCCCTTCCCCCGCTACTTCCTCCACCGCAACCCGCAAGCGCTGAAAATAAATAAATACAGAACAGTCCGCCCGGGCATGCTGCCGCTAGTAGAACTACTACTGCAAACATGCCCATGAATGACAAGGCATGCTTGCGGTAGTAGCACTACTATCGGCAGCATTCCC
>WWET01000369.1:468269-484596 GCA_011038615.1 Limnodynastes dumerilii
GCCCTTCAAAGAAAAAAAATATTAAACGTCCCAAGTGCCCCCCTATACTATAATGTTTAATAATAAAATAATGCAAATACCCCGTCCCTTTTATTAAAAAAAATTAAAGTGCCCACAGAAAAGAAAAAAAAATTTGCGACATGTGCCCCTTCAAAATAATTTTTTTTTTTTTTAAAAGCCAGGTCCCTTTCTTTTAAAAAATGTAAATAGTGGCCACATACTTTAAATAATAAAAACAGCGCCATGTTCCCCTTAAATAAAAATATAAAAAAAATGCTCATAAAATGCCCACACAAATAAAAAAATACCATACTTTCCTGCTCTGATGGGGGTCCAGTCTTCTAAGCTTTTAATCCGGGGGTGACCTTGGCAAAATAAAAAACCCTATACCGACGACGAATGTCAGGTCTACTGTTATTGGGGTATATTTATACCCTCTGGGCACTGTCACAATTATCGAGAGAACGAGAATTCTGACACTGAAATTAAAAATTTAAGAAAAATTATTCAGTTATACCAATGATTTATTTTATAGATTCCTACAATAAATCTCAAAGTGTATATAACCTTTATATATAAAAAATAAATAGAACCACACATTGTTAGTATATTAGTATTCATAATTTTCTTAAATAGATCTATAGATTGCATTAGCCTAAAATTCATCAAATTATGATGATCATAGATGAGATTAATCTTTTATTATCTAAAATATATAGTCATAGAACTCATAGAGATTATCTCTCTGTACATAATTATAGATGACATTTATCTTATATTCACAATATATGAAGATTTTTTGTATATTGATAAATTTCCTCATATAGTCACGTCCCTTGGACAATCTCCCTTACAGAAATACCGAATGAAACCGATATCTTCAATATATGTAACGGTTGATTAGTAGACCCCTACATTTAATAGCTATAATAAGGAACCCATTAGGTCAGTGTCTCCAACCTCAGTCCACAGGAACCATTAACAGTTCATATTTTCTAGGCTTCCTTAAAGAATCACAAGTGATATAATGAGCAGCACCTGTGGAGCTTTTAAAATGTGACAGTTAGTAATGAACACACCTGTGCTCCAGCAGTGACACCTGGAAAACATGCACTGTTAGTGGTCCCTGAGGACTGAGGTGGGGGAACACTGCATTAGGTGGTGGGCATGGGAACGTCACGACAGGGCAACCGGACACAAGCATCGCTCACCACCACCGGGTTCCCTTGTCTAATCAAAAAGATTGAACATTGTAGACTTATATCAAAATCTAATTATAGTCAAAACAATATTACAGGATATTAGGGAAAAAATTGTACTGTATATGTTTTATTTGCTTAAGTTAATAAATTGTATTTTATTGATCAAGTAAATCCAGTGCTTTATATGTTGATCATTCATTATTAGGTTGTAGTTTCGGATCTCTTTTCTTTGCTAGAAATCAATTTCACCTGATAAAGAGAATGCTAACATGTCAAGTATCAGGGATCTCTATGGACAAATTAGGTTCAAATATCAGCACCTGTATGATGGCAGATGAAATTCTATGTAAAGGTTGGTTAGAGACTGATATTAAATTCCTGTATAGCTTCCGGAAATCATACATGCATAGAAGAGATGCTAATCTCTAATAAGAAATATATAATGAAACACTGTAGAATGGTGCACTGTTATTTCATTCTATCATGGTGATATAGCTGCACTATGCCTAAGATACAGAATTGAGCCACTTGACTGTTAAAGGATTAATTTATAGCATTAACTATTTCAAAATGTCTCCTGAGGACAGAGGTCCAACCTACTTGATGCACGGTAATGTAGTGGCTTTGGGCCAGATCTAAATTTTAAACACAAAAACAAGACGTTTGTGGTCGACCCAGATGTAAAAAGTGTGGCTCTGGATCTATATGCCATTGTGGTCTATGGCGTTCAGCCACATAGAAGTAAAGCACAAGTAAGTTACGTTGTTTCCCCAGCCATTCAGACGCAGGATTAGTCCACCGTCATGTACAGTATAAAGGAAATGCAATTTTGAAAGTATTTTTCTGTTAATTGACAACTGATTTTCCCAGGTTCTGTTCACAAAGTATAAGCCACATTTCAATCTCTTTAGTGATGTGCTTGTATGGTTAAATATTCATCCAATAGTGTCATTGAAGTTGAGGAGTCTTGGTGGTCAGTATGATCCAGGATTAGACATGCCTTGTACCTGGCCATGTTTCCTATAAAATGTGGAAATCAGGTCTGGATTAGGCTTAATTGCTGGAACATCCCTTCCCATGTCTGTAACGCCCCTTGGATAACAGGCAGTTGCAGAAGGTAGGTTTGTATAGCCGCAGTACACTATGTTCTGGGCCTGTGCAGAAAATAAGCAGAAATGCGCTACTCTATCAGTCTGGATCAGGGCCTTCATCTCGTGCTCATGTTTCACTATAGAGCTATGTTTTCACTCCTTTGACATACTCTAAATAGCAATATTTTGATGTATTATGTACTATGCTGTCTGTGGGCCGGATTCACAACCCTGGACGTATTGCACATACGTCCTTAATTTGCCGATAGTAGCTACTACGCATGCGTAGTAACTGTTTTACGTAATATACGTATTGGGTATCACTTGAGGTTTGAGGGCTGAATTCACAATTTCCTTCCCTAACTGTTGTGTAGTTACAGCAAGGAACGCCCCCTCAACCATAACTACGCAACAGTTAGGGACGCCCGATCCTGACAAATGGGTTTCCCTAGTTACGCCGGGCAATATCTGCCTGGCGCATGCACAGATCGGCAAATATGCCGATCTTGTGCATCCACCCGCCGTAACTACGGTGGCGGGTGGAGGTCTGGATCAGGTCCTTTGTTTCTATATTAAGTTAGTGGTGTGATCGCTTGGATGCATGGACACGGGGTCTCCAGTAGCTGATCCTTGTGGATCCAATGTTTGAATGCTGAGCATTTGAATCTTTGGCTCTCATTCACAGCTAAGAAACAGAGGTGTGTATTTTTCAGTTTTTTTTGTCTGCGCATGCATATTCAGCATGACAACGCAATCTATGTAACCATTAGGCTTGTAGATTAACCATGTGCGGTCTTTAAAGACAGCACATTGTTTTTAAGGTAAGAGGAGGCGTGCCACAGCAGCCTCTGTGGCAAGTTAGGTAAAGTGGGAGTGTAGGGATGTAGATTAGGCTGAAAGGGAGGACTGGTCATTGTCCAAGCGTATTTTCCCTGTTTAAGAGGGAAAATAAGCATGGTTAGTTAAGGTAGCCTATGGCACTGGTAGATGCCATTAGGCACCTAAAAATGGAGGTGCTGTGGGGAAGGAGACCAGAGAAGTAGGTGCAGATACGCACTTAAATGTGAATCCGGTCCTTTGTGTCTGGCCTAAAAAGTGTTATGTCCAGTCCTCTGTCCATGGTACTGACAAAGGCCAACTTTGTATCTTAGGCATCTAAGCTTTAATTTTCGGTTGGATTGCAGAGCACACGGAAGCGGACACAGGTGGATGAGTAGCCTTGTGTCAGACTGTCTGTGCTCGCTCCCATTCTGCACTTAAAAAATTGTTGTAAGCACAGCTCTGGATCAGCTCATTGTAAGGGAGGTGCTTCGTCTCAGGTTAATTAGATTAGATGTAGGACAGGGTAGAGAAGTTGTAGAGTGCACTCGTGATCACCCTTATATGAGTTCAAAATAATGAACTTTTATTTTATCTGTGTAGAAAAACCTTCCACAGAAATAGTTAGAGATAGAAATATTAGATAAAAGAGATATTTTAAAAAAAATATGTGCTAATCTGATAAGTGTATAAAATGCATAAACCTTCCAAAATGGTCTTCACAAAATAAATGATTCATTGTTAAGCTGTACTCTGTTACAGCCAGGTCTGGTATGAAATGTTAACAGGTCAAATTTTAGACAGGCCAAAATGTAGACAGTTGAGTATTATGGACCAGATTCAGAGTTTGAAAATAAGAAAAGAAAGTTACATCTGGGGAAAACCATGTTGATTGCAGGGGGGGGATTAATTTAATTGTATTCTTTGCATGCAGGGATATAGCTTTGAATTGCTTACTGCACACAGATACTGACCAGCTTCACTTTTACACTGTTATTTAGACTTGGGCTGGGAAACATCACCTTTCAACTATTATGCTGTTTTCAACATATAGGGCCGGATTCAGAGCTCCGGCCGCAATGCACGCGATCTTTAAAACCGTGAGTACGCAATGTACATTGTAAGAAGTAACGTAGATTACGTTCCAAAATGACTGCGCATGCGCAGTAGCACTTTTCACAGAACTCCGGCCTCAATTGCATTGCGGCCGGAGCTCTGAATCTGGCCCATAGGGCCTAATTCAAGTAGAATCACGGCCGTGACAGATGGGAAAATGTTTGTGGTGTTCATTTTCACATCTATTACGGCACCCGATTTTTATATGCACCTCTATGAGGCGCGGATAAAAAAAAATAGCAAAATTAGTTTCGCACTGCAAAATATGCGGGCCGTAATGTCAAAAAAAGAAAAATAGGGAGCTTAAGGTGCACAATCCTCTATTGCACTGGCTCGCTAACCTGTAAAGAACCCTTACACTTTCCTTGACGAAGTCATGAGCGAAACGCGTGTCGGTGAGTATTGGTACTCAGACTGTTGGTGTAAGAGTAATATTATCAAGTCAGTGTGGTCCATTCTAATGCGGGTATTTGCAAATTTAAAATTTGATTCCCCTGAAATCAACATAGTTTTGCCCAGGAATACTTTCCTCTCTTATTTTCAAACTCAGAATTTGGTCCTATGCTAGTATTTGTTTGTAACATCTGTAAACTTAATGTAATGCAGGCATACAATCAAAATGTCAACATAACCTGCAAGGTTATAGCTTTGTTAAAAAAAGCAATTGTTGGTAAAATCAATCGGATTATGTAAGCCAGTAGTATTCCAATTTGTCCATTATTGCTGTTCAATCTTATCTTTCATCTGCTATAACTGCACATTCCAATATTGTAATAGGCAAAGAGTTCAAGAGTCAGGATAAAATATGAAAAATATTCCTCTTGCAAAATAAACGGAATTATATATAAAGTTTTCCAATGACACTGGAGAAGAGTAGCAAAATAATATATTGCCCTCTACTCCACCTCAATATGTTCTGACACCCCTTGATCTCGACAAGATCCTTGTTTTATTGGCAAATAAAAGGATTAAGGCTTCTATTGGTATTGATGTTAATATTTAGATTCTGAAGATCAGAGCTAATTCAGAAGAAAAAAAATTGCAACATATATATACTTTAATAAGAGTTTTGTAATTAATTATAACAAATAATTGTACTATGAGTGCGTGATCCCTTTTCAAAAATTTGTTTGATTCAGGGTCGTATTCAGAGATCCGTTTTCGAGGGGATTTCAGGATCGGATCAACTGTGCATGCGTAGTAACTTTACGTAGTTTACGTTGACTATACACATGTAAGTGCATAACGGACGTACATGTGAATCGCCCTTGGGGACATACGTGCGGAAATCTGACGCACTGGAAAATTTACATAAAAGTGGGTAGGGCAGGCATTTAATGAACGCATGGAGGCGCAGTTAAAACGAATCGCACGGACGGAGCACATATACGCTCGGAAGTACCCACGGAAAGAACAGAGTGACCTAGGGACTCGTAAGTCACTGACAGCACGTCCGGGAGAGGGGAATGTCGGGGGTGTTGGTGGGTGTGTCCTTGCTCCAGCAGCATGTATAATTGTGTACATAAAAAAAAAACGGATCTCTGAATACGGCCTTCATTCTGTGTACAAATAAAATCACTTGTTAATCCTGTGTGTAGATAAGTGTGTGTTAAAATATATGATAATGTATGCCCTATAAATATATATATATATATATATATATATATCTACACTAAACTTCTATTATATTCATCCTCATTTTACGTGAGGGCGCAGGATGGGATTCTGATTTCAGAATTCCCTGCCACCCATCTGGCATCCGGCTTCTGGTTCCAGTCCACTATATATAGCCTCCAATTAAATGTGTAATCTAATATAATGATATTGGACCAAATCCAGAATTACAACAAGAGGACGATTTCTGATCACTAGGTGTGAAAATGCCCGCTATTAGCGTTCTGCACATGCGCACGTTGATCCAGTGATTCTACGTTTCTCCAACAACCAGGCAGGAGTAAGCAGAAAAGGGGAGTGAAGTGGTATTTACTGCCCTATGCTCACCACCCTTTCCAGACATCCAATGTGTCCCCATTTTTAAGTGACAATGCATTGGAAATCTTAAGGTAGGGGTTGGGTAGGATCTGAGCGCAGAGGTAACGGACGTCTAGATCCAATCCATTGTGTGTATTTAAAAAACAAAAACAAAACAAAAAATGTATAGTTATTTTCCTCATTGAGGCCAAAGGGACTAAGGGCTAAAATTACCAAACTGCAGAAAAATAAAAATGGAGATGTTGCCCATTGCAACCAATCAGATTCTAGCTAGATTATGCACGTAGCCTGGATCCGGCCCACAATATAGTGTGCTCTTCAGTAAACTACTTGCCTAATGAGAATGTTGGCCTTACACTAGCCACCAATGTTGAGGACTTCTCCAAACTAGCCACCAATGATTCAGATCCGTTTTCACGGTGAGATGCGTGCGTATTTTTGTGAACGGACGAACTGCGCATGCGTAGTAACTTTTGGTGCGCAATCTACGTTGATTATATGCTCATAAGTCCAGTAAGCATGGACCTTTGAATCACATGAGGTTACTAATGCACAGATCTCCCACGCAAAAATAAGCACGTGAGAATTTAAATAAAAATGGGTGGGGGGAGGAATTTTCGTGAAGGAATGGGAGCGCGATTAGCAAGATATGCACGCACAGAGGACACATATGCACACAACTGCACAAGGAAAGATACAAGTGGTCTATGGAGGTATAAGTCTACGAGAGCACGGATTTGCAAGGAGAGTGTCAGGGGTTTTGGTGGGTGTTCCTAGCTACATGCGTGCGTTTATTTGCGATCGCGTTTGCAAACGCATCTCTGAATCAGGCCCAAGGTCTGCTCTACATGAGCCACCAGACAGGGAGGACTTCTCCAAACTAGGTGCTAGATGTGTAAGATTTCTCCAAGCTAGCCACCAGATGAGGAGGTATACATTGCATGAGCCACGGGATGGGGAGGTAGGTCTTCCACTAGCCACCACTTGAGAAGGTCTGTTTTACACTAACAACCAGATATGATTGGATTCTGTAAACTAGATGACCAGTACTACACTACACAAGCCTCACATTGAAGGGCTATGCTCAATAGTCAATACACATTTTTGATGAAAGCCTTACATGGAACTGTGTGTTTGATACAACGTAGCAGTGCACAAACAGTATGCATTTTATCACATCATCAAAACATACTGGAAAATGGCATCTGACAATAATTTAACCAAATGTGTGTATATTTATGTGCTAGGGATTAGAGATAATAAACTTTATTGAGGCAGGATGTGGTATGAATGATTCTTTTGAGCCTTTGTAAGCCACTAACACCTTTATTTGGCTCCAGACCCAAATTTCATGTTCTTGACATTTACAGCTCTGTCCCCCACAGCCATCAGCGATGAATATCTTGGCTAATATAACACACACTCAGTAATTATACAACTATGCTTCTCACCTACAACTTCTGATGTACAAATAAAACAACATTTCATTTACGGCACCTTGAATTTTCTCGAGAAATTAATCTATAAAATGGAAATTCCATAATGCTACACAAACAATCCCGGTCTGAGAATAATGCATTGTCTTGTGAATACATTGTTATAGTACACTATTTAATTTGCTGTTGTCTTGCCAAGGAAGTAACCGTATGCTTACTGGGATTGTTTACAAAATTAGAACAAAGTCCATACAGCAGGAGAGAAAATCAGCACTGACACAACATAAGTGGATTATGTTGGTAACCACTATAAGCAAAATGATACTGCATTAAACCTGCCAAGAGAAGACGCTTTGATTCAGCTTAAAGTTACACTACCACCTAAAGTGATGAGAATTGTATTCACTCCAGTGTGAGTGGAAGGACCAATGAAAGTTGCATTGTTTGTGATATAGCTTCTAATTGGTCCTTCTGCTCACACCACTGTTCTGCAGTCATTGAATTTGAAGACAATTGAAGATCTTCCCATTCTTAGGGGTACATTTGTTCTGCAGTCATTGAATGGGAAGACAATTGAAGATCTTCCCATTCTTTGGGGTAAGTTTACATTAATATGTCGTAATGTGTCAGAACCATTCATTTGCTGCATATTCTTTTAGGGACATGGGCAAGATCCAGACCCATGCATACATTCCATGTGTACGTGGGTCTGTAAGTATGAATGCATAGCGAGGAGTGCACACAACCTGCATTCCCTGCTGTCGGTAGGAAATCTGGACACTTACGTGTCCAGATTCCTACCTTAAAAATTACAAATAGGGCTCTTGTCTGCAAGCTGGTTGGTTACTTGTTAATTGTTATCAGGCCTCTTACCATACTAAAACGAGAGGGGTGGCCAATCTTTTTCATAAAAATTTGCAATACACAATTTTAGATGTGCTGACTGACAGGGAGGGTAGATTCCCTATCATAGATGTCGAAATCTGGAATACCAAATACACCCTAATTAATTTGTATGGTCCGAATCAGGGTCAGCATGAATTTTTCCAATCTTTACTACCAATCTTGGCTAATAGACAGGTGTATGCTCTGATTGTGGGAGGTGACTTTAACGTGGTCGCGGACCCTACCTTGGACAGATCCCCCCCAGCGGCTAATCCTTCTCACTTGGTGGGTAGAAGTTTCTCTCTTCTTCAGTCCACTCTTGGACTCTCGGATCCCTGGCGGCTTCTTAATCCTGGTGACAGATCGTATACTTTTCAATCTCATGTTCATCATTCCACCTCCCGTATAGACTATTTGTTGGTAGCAGAAAATTTAATACAACATATTACCAGTGCGCGGATAGATGATATTGTGGTCTCAGACCACGCTCCAATAAAGATTTCACTCAACTCTCCCGCATTACCGCCCAGAGAGAGGTTTTGGCGCTTCCCGTCATATCTCTATAAATCTAAGGATTTTAAGTCACAAATGGTGGGACATTGGGGGGAATTTATTGACACTAATTTGGAACATTTGGACAATCCAGTTTTGTTATGGGAAACCTCAAAAGCAGTCATGCGCGGTCACATTATTAGATATGTAACAAGGAAAAAAAGACAGGAGCGTGCTCATTGTGAGGAACTGCGTAACGAGGTGGCTCAGGCTTTTCAGGTTTACATAAATGACCCTTCGGATGTAACCTATGACTTATATATTCAAAATTGTCGCATCTTGGAGAGTTATCTGACGTACCAAGCTCGTACAAACATCGATCAATCGCGTCATAAATATTATCGATGGGGGAACAAGCCCGGGAGGCTGTTGGCTACTATTTCCAGACCGTAGACTAAGAGGTCCTATATAACAATGATTAGGCATAGAGAATCCAACCAATTAATTACTTTCACTACACATATTCAAAATCATTTCTCAAAATATTACGAGGAATTGTATAAAGCCCGTCCACATGACCAAAATTTACAATCCCAATTGTTGCAGAGGGCTAATCTTCCCCCTCTAACACAGGCGCAGAATGAGCTGCTTAGTATAAATGTTACGGCGGATGAGATAAATACAGTTATTTCCTCTTTGCATTTACAAAAAGCCCCCAGACCTGATGGCCTATCGGCCGAATATTTTAAGCTCTTGCAGACAGAAATGGTACCTTGCATTCAGGAGCTGTATAACGCCATTCTTCAAGATCAGCCCCTTTATCCGTCATTCAATCAGGCGAACACTACACTTATTCCCAAACCTGACAGGGACCCCCAACAATTGGATTCCTACAGGCCGATATCATTAAATAATGTAGATTATAAAATCTTTAGTAAAATTTTCGCAAATAGACTGCAATCTTTCTTGTCAGAAATTCTCACATCCCATCAATTGGGCTTCGTACGAGGCAGACAATCGGTCAAGGCCATTCGTACGGCAATAGCAGCTACCGTAGCTTCGTTTTCTAATCATAATACTAACAACATGTTGCTTAGTCTTGATATATCCCGTGCATTCGACACTGTCATGGCCCTATATGATAGCGGTTCTGGAACATAGACAATTTGACCCTAAATTTATAGAATTTATTCGATACTTATATACTGGCCCAACCTCCCATCTTCTGATTAATGGCTCACGGGGTCCCCTTATTTATTTGGAGAGAGGAACGCGTCAGGGATGCCCCCTGTCTCCTCTTCTTTTTAATGTTTCTATTGACCCCTTAATGGAGGGTTTTAAAGGGATAACAATTGGACGAGTAGAGATCAAAATTTCAGCATTTGCAGACGATGTGCTTCTGTACATAGGAAATCCTAGATCATCCATATCACTCATTCTGGATTTGCTGGACACCTTTGGTGCCGTTTCTGGCCTGCAAGTTAACATGGCCAAATCTGTGGCCTTTTCTTTACACCCCCACTGTACTTAATCCAATTGGAGCAGGGAATTGCCTTTCGTATGGGCTGGGAAACATATAGTCTATCTGGGAGTTAAAATAACAAACAATCCGGTGCTTCTTTATGAGATGAACATGTCTACAGCCATCAGGGATCTGAGGCGTGAGTTGGAGGGTTGGAGGACGCTACCCCTTTCTTTTTTAAGAAGGGCTAATTTAATTAAAATGATCTCTTTTCCTAGGATCATGTATCTTTTCCATACCTTACCTCTAATATTGACAAAGAAGGATGTCCATACTATAAACACTATTTTTAGGGGATTTGTGTGGGGAGGGAAGAGATCGCGGATGGGACTCATTAAATTAAAGAGCAAATCCAATGGGGGGATACATTTTCCAAATGTGCTGAATTATAACTATGCGGCTATACTTAGATATGCTAAAGATTGGCTGTACTCTGGGAACACATATGCTGACTCTGGTTTGGAAGGGGAATTTCTTAACGGGATGAATTTGATTAGTTTCTTGCACCAACATGACCAGGAGATCCCTGTTGAGGTGAGGGAAAATCCATTATTGTGGTCCACCCGTAAGGTGTGGCACATAGTGCGCCATTCTTTCCATCTTAATGCCCACCATTCCCTCTTCCTTACCTTTCTTAATAACCCAGAGTTCCAGAGTGGTGCGGCGTCCTACCCATTCGGACAGTGGCAAAGAGATGGTTTAATTTCCATAAGACAGATAATCGACACTAACACAAACAAACCATATACGTTTAGGAAGACCATGGAGAGTTTTCCGTTCTTGTCTGCACAGCCTCTCGCCTATCTACAGGCGCAATATTACGCAAGTAGAGTGCTTCGCTCGCTCTCACCAGTTGATTTGAAGAACCCCTTGGATAGCATGATGAGTAATCTTTCTCAAAGGAAAAGGGCAATATCAATGCATTATAAGTTTTTACAAAAGCCATTTCAACATGAGAATGTACAATCCGGTATATCTCGGTGGTCCTCTCTATTTCCAGACCTTTCCTGTGAGGATCGATTGGGGGCACTCAACTTCTCCAGGAAAACCCTTACTTCCTTTCAATATCATGATATGCTCATAAAACGGTTTCATTACGCCTATTGTTCTCCTTTGCGCTGTTTTAAGATGGGTGTCACTTCTGTACATGCGTGCCCTAAGTGTGGTAGTCCGGATGCAAATCTTCTACATTGTTTATGGGAGTGCCCAATTTTAAGAAGTTTTTGGCTACAAGTAAAAAGATTCGCAAACAGAAATTTAGTTAATTATGTCCCGTTTACGGCAGAATGGGCTGTATTTGGGCTGACATCTAGAGAACAAAGGGTGGACAGGAGCAGCAAAAAGCTCTTGTTAATTGTGAGTGCAGCAGTGAAAAAGACGATTTTGCAGTCATGGATTTCTTCTGCCCCTCCTCCTTTTAAGATATTCAGAGATAAATTGCATTTTATATTCCGCATGGTTTGGCTTGAGGCTCTTTTGGACAGGGATGCGAGGACTGGAATTTTTTTTGAAATGTGGGAGTTATATATGAATATTCTTCCAAGTAATGTTAGGAAAAATCTACATGCCTCATTTCAACATACAATTTGGTATGCGATGCGTCAGGTAGAGGGTGATCCTCCTTTGCTGTTGGATTGATGCAATTGAGATTGGGGGGGAGACGGTTGGATGAGGGGGGTAAGGGGAGAGTATCCATGAAATTGACCCGGAATCTTTTCCTGAACTCCACTAAGGGTATGTATTTGTTTTTACTATTACCTTAACTCTGTGACAGTTGAAATCCCTGCTTATACTTCTGTATAATGTGTTTTTGTCAGTACTGTATTTTGCTTGCTTGTGTGTACTAATAAAAACGTTTAAAAAAATAAATAAAAATTACGACTAGGTCTAAGGCATCGTGACATGGCTGTCCCTTTTGCGTACGTAATCATTTCTTCCTTCCCCGTCTGGAGTGAGGGAATTGAAAATCCTGTCCTTCCATTACCCTTACACTCCCGGACTCTAGCCTTTCCCTTCTACGCTGGATCCACTTCCTGCAACGTAACCCTAAGACTCCCCTTCCACACTAGCCTGTCCGGTTGGGTCTCGCATAGGGTACCGCTGGGTGCTGCGCCAGGAGTTGAAATGCTAATGAACGGGTAAGTTGCCAAAAAATAAATTCCGCTTACTTACCCATTCATTGTAAAAACTTTCTAATTAGTCACATATTTGAATTAGAGACAGATGACAATTAGCTGTCGGCTGTCTGTATTTTGAAAATCTGTCTTTCATAGTGTGGAACGGAACCCATCTTTAATGAACACAATATTGGAGTTCTATATGGATTTTCAAGTGGCTTCCTATCTGAAAAGCTCTCTTCTGATGTCATCTATTGGCATATTCCAATCAAAAAGTAAAACGTTTGGGGTTAAATTGCCATGTACCAGATACCCTACCTTGGAGAATTCAGACTCCCAACACAGTGCAGCATCCTACATCTAGCTGGGAAATGAGCCCCACATTTGCTGAATCCTCTAACAAATCCCTCTTTATAAGACTAACCCTTCTTGCTTACCTTCAAGGGGATGGACGGGGCTTGATGACGTCATCAAGCCCCGCACATCCCTAGTAACGCTAGGAATTACAGAAGTAATTGCTGGCTGGTCGGGGCTTACGGGAGTTTTGCTGGCTCTCCCAGGATACCGGGAGAACTGCCCAAATTTCGGGGAGTCTCCCGGATATTCCGGGAGAGTCAGCAACCCTGCCTAAGAGATATATTGAGATATAAGTTGAAGGTGTGGCACTTTCTGCTTTGATTACCAGTGTCATAATACTTGTATTAGTTGGTTTCACATAATTTACTGCCCCTGGGGCTCACTGTTATGCCTCCCAAAAACACAACTCCAGAACTGCTGGACGCTGCTTATAGGATATCTGTGCCTAAACTTTTCTGAACTCAGCATGGAAGTCATGTGATAGAAATCCTTTTGTCTTAGCCCAGGCCATATGTATCTTTTATAGTGTCACAGGTAACTTTGTTGTTTGAAGATTTTTTTTACATTGTGTACAGTAGTTTTCCCATTATTAAAAATGGCATGCAGTAGTTTTACCCATTAGCCAAGATTAATTATGGGAAAACTACTGCATGAGAGAGAGAAAGAAAGAAATAATGGTCCGGATTCACAGTTACGTAGTTTTCGTCTTATGTACGTTGTTTTAAGAATTGAGCTACTATGCATGCGTTTATTTATGCTGTCTACATACCATTTCTGTACGTAGATTGTGTAAGTGCGGTCTTTAGACCACACATACGCAATCTACGTACAGAAATGGTATGTAGATAGTGTAAATAAGCTACTACGCATGCATAGTAGCTCAATTCTTAAAACAACGTACGTAAGACTTAAATTACATAACTGTGAATCCGGACCTATATGAGTCACAATTTTGTGACTTCCACCCAAAGCCTGCAGTCCATATCTCCATATTACAAAACACCCCTACAAGCCACACCCCCTTCAGAGGCACATGGTAGGCCCTTCATAATTTTCAGGTCTTTTAGACTTTAATCTATTATTTTTAATAATAACAATAATAATATTAATACTAATATCCTCATCACCACCAATTTTATTTAATGTAATGAAAGGCCACACAGGCAGTCTGCTCTGTTGTGCCAAGGTATTCATTTAAAATAAACACTGTAGTACTAAATAAAAGAACTGTGAATTTATAAAGTAAACCACAAAATATAAAACAATGGCATAGTAACAAACGTGAACCTAATAGCTTTGTGTGTAGATATATACAATTTTATGAATCATTTCCATGTTTTTTTTACATGATGCTAGAAATCAGGTGAATTGTGAAGAACCTTTTCAGCGGCAGTTACCCACAATTGTCTGTTTATAACTTTTAGTGCACTGGCCCAGGGAATTAAAGACCCAGCCTCAGGGGTACTTTCTATAGGGGCTGGGCTTCCCATGAGCAGATTAACAGAATTATAGGCATAAATCTCTTAGCAAAGGCCAGAGGCGCTTCTCTTCTGTGTGATCAAAAGAAGCCTTCTAAAACCAAGGGCTAATTTACTGTGACAATAGGTTTAAGGGAATAAACCAAAGAAAACAGCACCTTAGCAAATCCTAAAATGTCAATTGTGCAGAAGACCCGGGAAAGGTGTGACCCATTATTTTGTGTCATAGAAAACATGGCACCTGGGTCTTAACTGCAGGACCCTGTTACCGTGCACAAACTTGCAGCGGAGCTAAGCTTGGCTTCTTTGTTAATAACAATAGCTGCACAATGTAAAATAGGGGGTGTGAATCTCTTGACTGACTGTCTTATCTCCATTCTGTGTTTAATTGTATTTAACCCCAGCCTGTGAAGGTTGCTGTAGGCAGCAGACAAATGAGATTTTGATAGCACCTTCTTGAAATGTGAGTGGCACAAGCTGACCTCTAGAGCTGACACATCTCTGCCCTCTGTAGTCTGCCACTGAACAGTTAGGTAAACAGCCTGGGATAAATCATCCTCACCAGTGGTTTTACACCTCCTCGCTGTTAACGCTTTCATGACTGAGTGTCTCAGCTGTCACTGCTTCAGTTCACCTTACTTGACTCCTTCTCAGCATGGGCTAATCTTTCAGATTTCGCAATATTGTCTCTTCAGACTAGCAATGCTTTACACCACTGCAGTGTTTCTACATAGACAGGTTGTTCATAAGAATATGTCCAGGAATAGTTTGGGTTTTTCCCATGCTAATAATGTAATAATAAACCTGAGCAATGTGCGATGCACATACTCATAGGGGAGGAAATGATCACACAACAATTATGCAACGTCGACAATCAATTTTTAATTTCTTCCTTCCGGTAGAACTCGGAGGGGAGAGAGAGAGAGATTGCAGTGTCCCTACACTACGAAGCTTGATGGAGTGATTTCAGACCCTCTAACATGACCCATTCCATTAGGTACAATTTACTTAGCTTCTGAGCTTCCAACTGTCTCTCACCTGGCTTAAAGTAATAAACTGATATTTAAAAAACTATTTGCCTCTTTAACAAAGGTGGTTACCATAGTAACTGACAGTTGGAAACTGAGGAGCAGAGTATTTTGTACCTAATGGAATGGGTCATGTTGGAGGGTATGTGATTTCATGCAGATCACTATCTGAAGTCCCACCCCCTGCCTATCAATGCTGTGACCTATAGTGTTACTAAGGACAGGGGCTTAATGACACAATAAACCCCACCTAATTCAATACCTCCCAACATTTGAGAATTGGAAAGAGGGACAAAATGTTTGCGGCATGGTAGAGGGGGGGTGTCTTGTTACACCCGGTGGGCGTGTCTGGGTGAAGTGGGTGTGTCTTAAACCGTCCAGAGGTGTCTGTCCTTTATTTTATGCCCAGATCCATATGTATGTCTCTGTTTATATGTCCAGTCTTCCATTTTGCTGCCCCTTATTATCTAGCCTCCATATTGCTGCACTTTATTATCTAGCCTCCATATTTCTGCCCCTGTTTATTATCCAGCCTCCATATTTCTGCCCCTGTTTATTATCCAGCCTCAATATTTCTGGGCATGCGTAGTAATTTTTGAACGCTTTTTACGTTGCGTCTCGATAAGTACCGTATTTTTCGGACCACAAGACGCACCTAGTTTTTAGAGGCAAAAAAAAAAGTTTATTGTTTCGTTGAACCCAGCATCACCCATCATGTCCTGCACCCAGCATCACCCATCATGTCCTGCACCAAGCATCCCCCATCATGTCCTGCACCCAGCATCCCCCATC